>PVIR01028386.1:0-22016 GCA_004026965.1 Petromus typicus | reverse complement strand
GTATTTCAGTTAATTGGTTAGATATCTAGAATAGAGAAAATAAGAGAGGAACATCTGGGTACCTGATGGAGTATTGCTCCCTACACTTTAGAAGAAATTTATCTTTTATCATGAGGCCTGGGAAGTGTTTCTCTGTTCCCAGAGAAGCTGATTCTAATCAAAGTCAAAGGGAGTTACAGTCTCTGATCTAAACACGTGGTTGGAACTATCTCATGATCTTATTGTTGAGTCTTAAGAAAAAGCCTAGTCAACTGGACGCATGATTAAAGATTAAAGGAATTAGGATTATTTGGTTTGGAGAAAACACGTTTGGAAATTGACAGACCGTGAACCTTTAAACATGAAATTTTTATTTGGAGATGTTAACCAGCTGTTTTCTAGCCTTAATATGTCCTTCATGTCAGATAATTATTTAAAATAACAAAAAGAGAAATAGAGACCTAACAAAAGAATTTACAAACAATAAATGTATTGTATAAAATAGTATAAAATGTTGAGCTCTAGAAAAAAAGCACTATATAATCAGTACTATAAATATTTTATAGTTGGGGGAATTCACAGCCAGCTCTAAAGATCCCAATATACTAAATGTACAAACATTCTTGGTAATGTATTCATTTGGACTAAGGAAATTATTAACTTAATTTCTTAAATTCCAATTTTATGTAATTTTGAAGCAAAATAAATACTTGCCAAAGTGTCTATTTTTCTTTAAAAAGCATTGAACTCTTCCCCAAGTTAAGTTAAAGATGAAATCTTGGCAACAAATGCTGTGATATTTCATTTCACAGTTAATAGAAGAGCATTCCACAAAGTGGAGGAAAATTCACTCCAATATCCGCCTATATTCCCTCATCTTTCTTTTCAGTGACAGTCGCTAGCTGAGACAGTTGTAAGCTAAGGAAATTTGTGTGGCTGAGAAATTTCTTTGTTCCACAGACAAGAAGAGACAAAGGCAGCTTAAAACATAAACAAAGCAAAGTAGAAACATCACTAGTCCATTAGTAAATGTGTACAATAATGAGACAAAAGGTGAATTCAGATCAGAACCAAAATAGAGAATGTAATCTAACTTTACTTATATATAAATCCTTCTAATTTTTGAGTATGGACATATTATGGTTACAAATTACTTGAAAATTTTATTCAGTTACAATTCATATAAAATCCACCTATTTAAGTGTGCCTTTCACTGAACTTTGAGGGGCGTATTTACTCATATAGCCACTGCCACGATGAAGATCCAAAATATATCCTTCACCTCAGCAAGATCTTTGTATCCTTTCCCAGAAAGTATTCTTCACTGTACAGTCTCAGATAACTGATCTACTTTCAGTCAGTACGGACTAGATTTGTTTCATAAATAAATACAATCCACAGTATGAAATCCTTTCCTTCCTTCATTTGCTCAGTCTAAAGTTTTTGAGATTCATATACATTCCTGGGTAAATCAGTAAATTCATTCATCAATGTTCTTGTTGGTAGATATTAAGTTAGGGATAGTCACTTTGAAGTTACAATGAATAAAAGTGTTCTAAGTATATGTACATATACATATCAGTCTTCAATTAGAAAACTGGTTTTCACAATTATGTATACAAATACGTTTGTACTTGTATTTAGAATTTTTTTATTAAATTGAGAAAATAATTTGCTGAGAATTTTAATGTATGAATTAAAATTTTAATGTATGAATGTATGTTGTCTTGGGGAGGATTAGTGGTTTCCAAAAATATATTATATATAAATATAAATATAAATATATATATAGTTTTCAATATTCCAATACCCAATAATATACATCTATCTTTATGTGGTACAGAATTGATGTAATTTAGACCTTTATCATCTTGTGTATCTATGTCTAATAAACTACACAAAGTTCTAGCTTGACTTTTTGATATCTTAACCATGTAATTGATAGTTAAAATGCTTTAGATTAGATGGACACATTTATCACTTTCATTTTTATACATAAAAATCTGTTTTTTGTGTCCTCATTTAGAAACTCCTATCTTCAATGTGATGAAAATTTTATTCAGACTTTTACTATGCGTTTGATAAGTTTAAAGTCTATGATTATTTCCATAATTCATTTTGAGTTAATTTTTCCATATAGTGTCAGGTAGAAACTTTGCTATCTAAATGTTGTAACAGAATTCATGAAAAAGGTCCCATTCACCATGAATTACTTTGACACTTTTGTAGAGAATAATTGAATATATAAATGGATTTATTCTGGGCTTTCTACTTTGTTCCACTGATCTACATGTATAATTTTTTGCCAATACCTTGGCATATTAATTCTGTAGCTTCATAGTTTTGACTACCTAAGTTTCTTTTTAATTTGATATGAGGAATGGTGATATCATTAAAGTCAAGTTGTTTGACAATATTGTTGAAGCACACTATATTCCTACTGATTTTTTTCTCAATTTGTAACTGAGTATATTAAAATCTTCAAGTACAAATTTTCCTTTCAGTTTTATCAGCTTTTGATTTACTTTTTAGAAATTTCATTATAAGGATCATACATATTATATCTTTCTGGTGAATCTACCACTTTGTCATTCTTGTGTGTATTTCACTATCATTTTACTGTTAGTGCTTCTGTTTCTGCTTCGTATATTTAAAAGTGTTTTCCTATGTACAGCATATATACAAAATAAAAGATGGCTTTTAATTGTCTTTTAAAAACTTTTATTTAATTCAATTATCAGTAAATTGGTTATATTTATATATCACGTTTTACTTTTTAATTCTACTTTTAATATAGCTTCTTTGTTCTGTTTCCTTTCTTTCCTTATTCATTGTAAATCACATTTTGGGTTTTGTTCTTTTTCCTTTATTGATTTTATTAGTACATTATGATTACATTCTGCATTGAGAATTTGTTCCTGTACATGATATATCTTGATACTCAGTTTCCCATTCCCCTGTCCTCTCTACTACCTATATCTTCTGTATACATAAGCTTTGTTTCTATTTATTTTTTTACCATCAAATTTTTTTCTTTCCCGTCTTCACTTTTCCTTACCCCCTTCTTTCCTTTTTGCCTTTGAACATTTTTTTTTTTTTTTTTTTTTTTTTTTTTTTTTTTTTTTTTTTTTTTTTTTTTTTTTTTTAGGTTTTTTGAGACAGGGTCTTGCTTTGTGGTTCAGGCTGGCCCTGAGCTCAGCCTCAAACTCACATCACAATCCTCCTGCCTCTACCTCCTGAGTGCTGGGATTACAGGCGTGAGCCACCACGCCCGGCACTGTGGTATGTGGTACTGGTTGCTGCTGGGTGTGGGTCTCCATGCCCAGTATGGTATGTGGTTACCGGGGATCGAACCCGGGTCCTTGCGCTTGCAAGACAGGCGCCGGAACCACTCAGCTAACTCCCTGGCCCGCCTTTGAACATTTTTGTTCTAACATTTTTGTTCATTTTGTTTTGTGATACTTTTGGTTCTGTTTTCATCATTTCATTTAGTCCTTTTAAATTTTAATTAATTGATTTTATTGGTACATTTTATATACACAACCTGTTAGCTGTAATGGCTTGTGTCTAGATGTCTCACAAAGCCTCATGCAGTTGTAGGCAGGGCTTTTTCTGAGGTGGTTGAATGTAGTGTTTGTGATTGACTCATGGAGCAATGCTAGGGTCAGGGACACTGGAGAGAAGGCTGTGAATGCTACCTGCCCTAAGTAGTCTGCTGAAAACCCAAGGGGTAAAAAGAGCTGTGGTTGTCCCTTATTGCTTTTGCTACCATATGGGTATCATGAACTCTTTCTTTTCCGCAATGCCCCTCTGCCATGTGCCAGTGTATCTTGGAGCCAGTCAATTATGGGCTGAAAGCTCTCTCTACAAACTGTGAACTAAATAAATCCTTCCCCCTTTAACTTTGAGTGTCAAGTATTTTGTGTCAGCAACAAGAGAAAAATAACTAAAACATTAGCCTATTTACTTTAGTGGTTGTTCTACAGTTTATAATATGTGGGTTTCAGTTATCACAATTTATGTTGAAATAATGTTGACTCATTTACAATGCAAGACTCTCATAACAGCTTACTTCTATTTCTCTCTTTCTATGCTTTGTATCAAACACTACAATTATTATTATTTATATTTTAAAAAGTTAATTTCATCTTTTTTTCCATTCCTGTTTCATTTAAAAATACTACATTTTGTTTTCCTCAAGTTTACTAATCATTTTTTCTTCAGTGTCGAATATTTTGGTAAGAACAGTAAGTAAACATTTTTCCAATACTGTATTTTTCATCTATAAATATCCCACAGTTCTTACTTTAAAAAGTCTATTCCTCCCCTAATTATATTCATCTTTTCTTTTCAATGCCTGAATATCCTGCATTAGTTTCTCTTAACACATGTTTTGTTAGTTCTTTAAACTATTCCATTTTTTAATCTGTGCTGTACAGACAGAGTTTTCCTTTGGTAGTGGGCCAACTTGCATTTTTCTTACATCTGGTAAAATTTTATTTCCTGCTGAACAGTATGGGTTCTATGTATCTAAGTACATAGATTATATTGTCCTTCTTCACAGCACTGGACTTTGTTTTGATGGGCAATTAAATTGTTTATTTGTAAGATGGACCCTTGGCAGGTCTAAGTTTTCTAGAGCAGGTCTAAAGTAACTAAGAATTCTTCACTAATTCTTTCACAGTGTCACATCACTGAGATTTTACTGAATACCTGCTTTAGCTCTAAGAACTGGTGTGAGCTCTGGGAATTGCTCAGTTTCTATTTCCTAGTTGTAACTTACCCACCATTATGAAATTTCAATAGATTTAGATCTGCTTAATAGGCGAGATCCACAGGATTATTACAGACATTTCCAGAGGTCATTTTGGGTATATTTCTGCCCTTTATGGCATTCTGGTCTGTATTTACTCACTACTTCCTCTTCCTGAACTGTGACCTTCACCTCCTCAGTTTAGCCAGTTCACTCTGGTCAGCTTGTACTGCTCCTGGCCCCAAACTTGTGGTCAGGAAACTGCTTCTAGACAGAAAATTGGAGCAATTGTGGGCCTCATCTGGTTCTTCTTTTCTCATTCCCCACACCACCACAATCCTTTGCTGACTTCTCCAAACTTTGAAAACAGTCGATTCATACATTTTGCACAGTTTCTAATTTTTTATAGCATGAGGTTAAATCTGAAGTTGTTGCTCTTCCCAAAATAAAAAAACACGTTGATTTTTATATCATAAAAATTAGTGCTTCGAGTATACAAAAATTATAGGAATATAGACCCATTTAAATAAATTAAAAATTATTTTACCCTAAGCAATGCTGCAGATAGTTGAAGCTACATTTGACCAATATTTATTTCCTTTCCTTCCACTTTAGGAGAAATGGTATATTTTTCTCAGTTATTTTGAATACTTTTTATTTTAAGTCTATTTCTCCACCCACAGTAGACAATACTGTGGTTTTATTTAAATAGCATCCTCACTGCAACTACACTCTATTACTTATCCAGAATTGTTTTCTGAACCACAATGACTCCTGCTCCTTTCATGTACAGCCTTCTTTGTTTTGCTTTTCTTTTTTAAAATTTAAATCTTTATTGGTACATTATATATACACATCGTGATCACACTAAACATTGAGAATTTGTACCAGTATGATACAACTTAATTCTCAATTTTTCCCATTCCCCTATCCAGCCTACAGCTCCCTGCCCCCATATATATATAGAGTGAATCTACTGGACAAGGCAAGAAACTGAATGGAAAGGAGCAAAAACAAAGAAGAAAAGAGCCAAGAAAAGGAAAACATCAAGACAGGGCTAAATCAATCGTTATCAGTTATAACCATTAACATCAATGGCCTCAACACATTAATTAAAAGACATATACTGGCAGAATGGATCAAGAAGCAAAATCCTACAATCACTGCATACAAGAAACACACCTAATTCAAAAAGAAAGCCATAGACTTAAAATAAAAGGATGGAAAACAGTTCACGATGCAACAGAAAACTGAAAAACAAACAAACAAACAAAAAAACAGCCTTCTTTGCTACCTAAATTTCTCAAGTGTCTGTCAGAGTGGTAGAGTCTCTCTCCTGTTTTGCTCCAGAGATTGTGAGTGTTGACTACACTTGGGCATCAATAACTTTCACTGCAGTCATGTACATTCCTCAAGTTCAAAAGAACAAAGAATATTTTGCAGTGTCACATAGCAGTACAAAATAAATATTGTAGCTTGGTAAGAGGGTTGCTTCAAGAACCAGGTTTCCTCTAAGTCATTGTTGCACCACTCTCTAGGTCAGAGTGGCTCCATGATCAAGGCACGTTTTCAGATTCCAGTCATCTACAGTCACTGGGAAGAGAAAAACCATGAAGAAGATAGCAACATTTTTTACAATTGTTGAGCTAGTTAACATCCCCAAATTATTACCTTACCATTTCCATCTTTCATATATTTTCTGTACAGTATCCAGGATCTTTGTTTTTTAAAGTTTTATTTTATTGTGAAATAGGTACATTTTATATACATATCATGACCACATTCAGCACTGATAATTTGTACCAGTATATGACATGACTTGATTCCCATTTTTTCCCAGTCTCTTACTCATTCTATAACCCCCTATCCTCTCTCTATATAAGCTTTGTTTCCTTTTTTCATTACCATCACAATTTTTTCTTTCCCCTCATTACTATACCCCATTTTCCTTTGAATAGTTTCTATTTTACAATATTTAATTTACATTCTAGAACTCATTTACATTTTCAGTTACTCACGTCAAAGAAAAGATACAGTATTTACACATCTGTGACCTATTTATTTCACTTATGAGTATGTTCTCAGAGTATGTCCATTTGAGTGCTGATGATTCAAACTTTTTATTCTTTATGGCAGAGTAATACTCCATTTTATAGAAAAAGCACCCTGTGGTTTTTACTCAGTTTTCAGTTGATGGACATTTGGATTGTTTCCAAGATTTAGCAATCACAAACTGAGGTGGTACAAACATGGATGCACATATATTGCTGTGATATAAATCTTTTAATTCTTTCATGTATATTCCTAATAGGAGAATAGTGGGGTTAAATGGGACCTCTAATCTTAGTTTTTTGAGGAATCTCCACACTAATCTCCAATCTTTTAAAAATATAAGTCTCATTATGTCACTTGAAAGAAAAGCAATGATTAGAAAGATCCAAATGTAATATAAATATGAAGTCCAACCTAACTTGACTTGATATAAATTTATCTATTCATTACATAATGCTTGGTTATGTCCATGATCATACTTTTACATTTTAACTCTGTCATCCAGCACTACTTAGCTAGCCTCAATTTAGTGATGAAATATGTTCAAGTTTAATTATTTTAGATATGATGCTGCTTTTGTTTTGGCACAATTTCACTTTCTTTTGTTTAGCTGTTTTATACTTTTCAATTATTTTTTAGATTTCAACTGAAATTTTACCTTTACCGGTGTTTGCGTGTGTGCATGTGTGTATTTACATATATATACACACATATATACATATACATATATACATATACATATGACACTTTAATGTAGATAGTGTGGAAAGTCATTGAAACTCAACTGAAAATTGTTAATGTATCAGGCAGCTCTTCAGCTGTTGAAACAAATACTCAATACTCATTCCTTAAAGGAGGAGAGTTTTTGGAGGTTGCTTGACTCCAAGGCAGACACATCACGGTGGAAGGACAAGGTAGAGAAAATCTACTCAATCCACAGTGGCCAAGAAGTAGAGAAGACAAGAGGAATGCCCGAACTGTGGATCACTTACTTGGACTTACGACTTACTTTCTTGGATTTAGAGACATCTGCCCTGCCCTGTGGGATCAACTACTGAGATGATTACAGACATCTACCTCACCTTGCAAAATCTTAAACTATGAGGATTATTGCACTGGGATTATTGGCCTTAACACTTACTGGGATTTACTTACTGGGATTTAAGGATGTCTTCCCTGCCCTATGGGATCTTTAACTACAGGGATTATTGTGGGCCCACCATGATTTATGCGTGCTAGGATTATGGGTGTGAAGGCTTGGTACCAAATAAAGGAGTTTGAGTTATGGGCTCTTCTGCTCCAAAGTATTTGGCTTTTGCTGCTGCTGGTCAGAGTAGTAGGAGTTGAGCCCAAGCTCAGCTTTTTTCCCCAAGGTTTTGACTTTGTTGTTTGTTGGTTGTTAATTCTTTTGCTGTGTGACTCATGGGACTGAATTTTGCCACTAGGGTTCTGGCTGCTTCCTCTTCCCCTGTCTCCCATAGAGGACTACCTATGAGAGATACATTTTTCAAAGTCATGGCCCCAGTGGCTCACCTCTTCTGTGTAGGCTACACCTTCTAATAACTCATTCAGCTAACAACATTATTAGATTAATCCAGTCATGAATGTTGTATCTTCATGACCCAGTTTTCTCTCTAGACATCTCTTATTTAATCTAGTCAAGTTGACATTGAGCATTAACTGGCAAATCTAATAAAGTCTTTAACTTGAAAAGCTATTGTTTATGCATTCAACAATTTCAGTAGAATTTCTGTTGCTAATCACCATCATATTCGAGTACAGATTCAGAAACTAAGATTCACTAAAATTGAGTATCATCCAGTTATAAAAGCACTATACTTATACCCCTTTAAATGCATGCAGTAATGTAGAAGCATGTGGGTATTTTTTAAAGCACTTTCCTCTTGTTTAGCTGCCACATTTTTGGTACCCTCAAATATATTTTTCATAAGAAGACACAGTTAGTAAGGCCTACAATGTCAGTTCAATTAACATTTTTAAAAAGTGAAGTCCACTGTGCCTACTCATTATTCCCACATGGAAATGGGTAGTTTGGCTTGGGTGTCTAGGCACAAAGGCTGTATTTATTTTTAATTTGACTCATCTCCAATTCAGCTTGAAAAATTGCCTGTCACTGACATTGCCAAAAACATTTCATCAAAGTCTGTACTTCATCAGATTTCCAAGAAAGGTGGGGGAAAATTCTGATTTTTGTTAGGTGGTCCCTGTAATTTCAAATCTAGGGAAAAAAATTTCAGAGTTGGAATAATGTCAAACTTGGAGAAAACATTTTCATTTAGACAAATAATTGCATTAAAATACTGTCAATAAAACTATTTACCTCAATACAGTAGGCTCTAGAAATTGCCTTTGGCATTCATCTTACAATTTTTATCCAAACTTCTTTATTTATTTGTTTTAATTTTGTATAAGATTGGTTCTAAAATTTTTAATCTTTCCCTCAGTTCCTCTTTTAGTGATATATAATATATTTACATTTATTTATAAATATTTATATTACAAAGCATAGCACACAATAGGATTTTAGTATATATTTAAGATTAAGAAGTCTATGGACACCATTGAAATGACCAATAGGAATATATTATCAGCTATATGAAGAAAAGATGTGACAATATACAGTGCCATAATCTTTTAAAAAGTATATTTTAATTTCTCTCAGAAGTATTGATTTTCTCAATTAATCCTTACATGTTTCTTGTTTGAAGTAAATGTTAATAAAATAGCCTGTATGAAGGTGAACAAAGGCATCTAAATAGAACCTGCTGAGATTGTTTATGTAAAAGAAATTACTCATGAATTTATAATGGGGTACACCAGACAATATGTTTATTTGCTATTTATGTCACCAATTAAATCCCTTGAAATAAGGAACAGAGTTTTCAAGAAAGCTGTACAGTAAAATGTTGTCAGTGCAGAAAATAAGTATCCCTTCTGGGAGATTTACAAATGAAGAAGTAACAAAATGTTTGAGTCAGAATGCTCATCTTAGAAATGGAAAAACGTCAAGTTAGTGACAAAAGTAATGCCACTCATAGAAATGAAGCCCAAAATGGAGCATAGTCATGTGAAATTCTATCAGCCCTCTGTCTCCATCTCACTGAGCCTGTAGGACTATTTGGCATCAAATACTGCATAGGAAGCATAGGAGGTGATTTATCCCTATCGCATTTCTAGTGATTTTTGTAATCAACTGAAGTTCAAAACTATTGAAGGTTCTTCTTTTCTCTTTAATTGCAAATTAGAAAGGAAAGACCTTATTATTTTCTCCACAATAAACATTATTACACATTCTGGCCTAAAACCCTGAATGTCGACAAGAGAAAAAAAAAAAAAAAAAACCAAACTGTCTTTGCAGTAACTGGGCATGATATGAGGGTTTCATCAGTAATAAGAATCATATGAGAGATGGGCTGTCACAAGTGTGAACCCTAACTTCATAGTTGGCCTGTCCTTTTGTCCAAATAAATGTCTCAAGTGCTTTCCAAAAATATGACAGTGAAAGCACAAGACTAGGATTATATAAAACCCAGATGAAGAAGAGATGAGCTTCTTGCACTCTCATGGTTTTGTTTACCCAAAATCTTCCCCATATCATGGTGTTGTACAAAAGGAGTAGTGCAAAGGAAGGTCACTGCGTGTGCTTTCATCCAAACACTCACCTTATTAGTGCATGCCCCAAATATCAGAGAATAGTTATAAAGGTGACCATCAAAGAGAGACCAATGTTGCCTTATTACAGCAGCTGTTCTAGATTCTCTGGATAATTATATAAAGTTTACTTTTCTGCAGTTGTAAACTTTAGAACATATGAAATTACCAAGAGTATATACATTTTGCTTGTATGCTTCTACACATTAATTGAATGGTCAGACCAGAAATCTGTGTTATTATTACAATGCAGTAATTCCAAGACATTTTTCATGCTAAACTCAAGTTATAAAGGAAAACTAGAGCACATGTCTCATAGAAATACTCTCTTGGCCAAAAATCTCTTGTTTCCAGAGCTTAAATTTCTACCAAATTAATGACACAGTAATACCAACTTCAAATGTTCCTCGTCAACTGGACTGATGGTAAGCCTAGATAATTTCATGAGTTTCTGTTGGTTTAGCTCATGTATTTTTCTTGTAAGTCAGAAATTTTAGGTGAAACTGCTAATAATCACAGTGAGGCAATGGAAATCTTGGAAGGAACTATACATCATTTTGAGGCCTGGTGATTTTTTTTTAGAGTATTTTAATTTCCAGGATAAGTGGAATTTTCTAATAGGATCTACTAGATAACATTTGTAAAACATTGTTTGTAATTATATTATAATACCAGGAAAAATCTATAACACCAATAATTATCTCAATTACCCAGAATTTTAAAAATGCATGTAACACATCCCTTTGAAATGAAGAAGACAGGTTCTTTAATAAAAGACATAATAAACAATATTGTTTTAGAATGGCTTTATGTCTGAGTGTCCTGAAAGCTAGGGTAATAGGGCATGATAAAAAGAAACTGGAAACTGTTTTTGTTGTTGTTGTTGTTGTTGTTGTTTTTATACAGGGTCTTGCTTTGTAATTTAGGCTGGCCCTGAGCTCACTGTGTAGCTTAGGTCAGCCTCAAACTCACAGCAATCCTCCTGCTTCTATCTCCCGATTGCTGGGATTACAGGCGTGAGCCACCACACCCAGCATTGCGGTACGTCGTTACTGAGTGCCGGGTCACTACGCCTGAAATTGTGGCATTTGGTTACCAGTGATCAAACTGACGACCTTGCATTTGTCAGGCAGACACTTGAACAACTGAGCTAAATCTCCAGCCCACGAAGATAGTGTTTTCAGGAGAAAGAATAACAATTCTCCGTGACTGAATTCCCTCCTAATCCTTACTCTCCGAATTTACTTACAATCAATTCTCTGTATCCGTCAGACAGAGTCAGTCATTCCTAACATCATTCTTCAGAAGTCAGATCTAGAGAAGTTCAGAAACACTGGGTCTGGGAAGTTTCAAAGGAAGCTGAAAAATAAGCAGCCATTTAAATTTCCTATAATTTTGTCTGGAAACGTCATTACAAAAACAGAACAGGAAAATGTTTTTTCCCTCTGAGCTGAACTAGTATCAAATTTACATAAATTGAAAATTTTGCAGCTACAGTTTTGCCACTGGATGATGCTCTTGTATTTTCAGTAATGCAAATCAGGGTTAGAAATACATTTTACAGTATTCCTATTCTGGCTAAAATGTACCATACAACAATATTACAGTAGCAAATTTTGGAAAATTAGCATTTTCTAAAAAGAAGCACTGGAAAAGCACTGAACTACAAGAGTGAGACCCTGTCTCAAAAAAAATTAAAAATTAAAAAAAATCATGACTAATACAAAGTATCTGCAAAAGTCCATGTTAACATCACAATTGAAAGCATATTCTCCATTACCAGGGACAAAATAAGAATACCTACTATTACCATTCCTACTATACTACACTGGTGGTGCTCACTAGTATGGGAAAACTAATGAAAGACACAAAAAATATGTAAACTCAAAAGCAAATCCAAAATGCTCTGTAAAGCAGGCACCATGATTAAATTCAGGGGAAGAGTCCATTGTCACGTGATTGGGATTAATAACACAATTTTTCAAATGCCACATGAAAATAGCCTTTTAAAATCTCCTCCCACAAACAACATTGATTCAACCAACTACACTGAAAATATTTTTTTTAAATCCTCTGGAAAGGCTATTTCCCTTGTGTTTACTACTGAAATACGTAACAGAACACCTACTTATAAAACATTTACATTATATTACTGATTATAAGTCATCTCGAGATAATTTAAGAGCTGTGCATGGCTTGTATGCAAATACACACAATTTTCTATGCAGGTTTTGTTATCTACAGAGGAGTCCCAACATCAGTCCCTGGGAGCACTGAAGAACTACAGTATGCAAAAGTGATGCATCCACCCATATGCTAATATGCTAGCAGTCAAACAATCTGTTCTTTTTTTTTTTTTTTTTTTTTGAGACAGGTTCTCGCTTTTGTGGTTCAGGCTGGCCCTGAGCTAGGCCTTGAACTCAAAACAGTCCTCTGCCTCTTCCTCCCAAGTACTGGGATTACAGGTGTGAGCCACCACACCCGGCACTGTGGTATGTGGTTCTGATTGCTGGTGGGCGTGAGTCTCCACGTCTGCCGTTGTTGTATGTGGTTGCTCAGGACGGGGGACCCAGGCCGTTGGACTTGCAAGGCAGGCGCCGGAACGACTGAGCTAAATCCTTGGCCTAATTATGATTTTGTTTTATGACCTAATTCACTAAGTCTTTGTCAGGAATGTAAATGTAATTAAAATTTTTTTCTGAAGCTGCTGAGATGAATATATAATTTTCTTTTTTAATATTGATTTTATTGATACATTTTATATATACATTATGATCACATTCAACATTGAGAGTTTGTACCAATACATGACACATTTTGATTCTCATTTGTTCCCATCTCTCTGCCTCCTTACAACTCTCCACATACCATTCACACAAACTGTTTCCTTCTTTAAAAATCCTATATTTTCTTTCCCTTCTTTATTTCCTCCTATCTCTTTTTTCTCTTTCCTTTTTGAACATTTTCTCCCTATTTCACAATATTTATCATACATTTTGGGACTCAATTACACCATCAGTTTCTTGTACCAGAGAAATGATATAGTATTTACACGTCTGTGTTCTATTTATTTCGCTTATGGGTATGTCCTCAAGTTGCATTCGAGTGTAAAGGACTCAATTTTATCATTCTTAATAGCTGAGTAATACTCCATTTTATAAAAAGAACCCCACATCTTCTTTATTCAGTCTCCTATTGATAGGCATTTGGGCTGTTTCCAAGATCTATCTATTACATATTGAGCTGCTATAAACACGAGTGCACAAATGTCACTCTGGTATCATTTTAAAATTTCTTTTGTGTATATTTCTAGCAAAAGAAAGGCAGGGTCAAATGCAACCCTGATTCCTTTTTTAAAGAATCTCCACATTGATCTCCACAGTGGTTGTATCAGTCTACATTCCCACCAACAGTGGAGAAGGGTTCCTTTCTCCCCACAGCCCACTAGCACTTGTTGATTGATTTCATGATAGCAGCCATTCTTTGCGGAGTGAGATAAAATCTGTGTTGTTTTCATCTGTATCTCTCTTCAGGGACAAGTGATACTTAACATTTTCTAATGTATTTCTTAGCTCCACTTACTTCTTCCCCTGAAAAGCATCAATTCATTTCAGGTCCCCATTTTTAAATTGAGTCTTTAAATTTAGGGGCTGATTTTTTAATCTTTATTACTCTAGAGAATAGTCGTTTGTCTGAGAAGCAGCTGGTAAAAATTCTTTCCCATATTGTAGGTTGTCTTCGTGCTCTGCTGGTGGTTTATTTTGCTCTGCATAAGTTTTTAACAATATGAGATCCCAGCTTTTGATTCTTTCTGCTAATTTCCATGCTGCTGATGTTTTGTTCATAAAGTCTTTCCATATGCCAATGCCTTCAATAGTTCTATCTAAACTGTTTTTTAACAGGATTAATATTTAGGTCATATACTATTTAACAGGGTTAATATTTAGGTCATAATTTTCTTCTCTTGCAATGTAAATGTTGTAAATTACAACTTTACCATTCCCCTTCACTAGATCTTCCCAGTGGGAAGTCCCATTCTGAGGTTTCTGAGTATCATAGCTCAGGATTCAGGGTCATGAAATTTTGAAAATATAACTATTAATATAGTTATTCATAGATTTGTCTCTAATAAATCCTAGTGAAAGTTATAATGAAGACTTGCATTTGTTACAAGCATTCTTTTCTAGAATTAATTTTTATACTTTAAAAATCTTTAGTTTTTATACCTTACAGTCTCATGGTTCAGGCAGAAAGAGCTATTTGTAATACATTTTTGATAGTACACTTTAATATACTTGAATAACTAAATTGTTCTTGTGCAAAAATTACTAAAAGCATATTATTATGGAAAAGTTATATTTTCTTGAACTTTGAAGTGTGATTAATCACATATGTACACACAAACATATATACACACTCAAGCAGTAACTGAAGTTAGGTATAGAAATAGATTGACTTCTTAGATTTAATTTACATTTTACATATTTCACCATTACCAACTGCTTTGTGTTGAGCAGGAAGGTGTATGCCTGGAGATTCTAGAGGTCTGCTATCCCTCAAGAGGTCTGCCATCCCTCCTTTTGAGAACAAAACAGAAGATCGGCCCTGGAGTCAGGTTCTTATTACATTAGCTCACACTCAGTAAAGCAGAAACAAAGCTGTGTTTTATGTTTCCTCTTAGAACATTTTTTTTAAAGAAAGAAACTTAGTTTCTGTTTTTGGAATTGAGCCCTGTTGACCTTAAATATCTCACCTTTCTCTCTGTTCAATACTCGGGCAGGTAAGAATTGCTGGTGATTATCCAGCTGGAAAAGTGGCCAGGCCTCTTGAAAGTCACTTTTCTTTCTGATGGTGTTGGAAGTGGCTCATTCTCAGTGAAGCAATAAGTATTCTCCAAACATTAAGATTTCTGTCAGAAGCAGATATAAGTGTTAAATCCCAGTAAATGTCAAAGAAGTTGTTGATTTCACCCCCTTTGCATTCCATGCTTCTCCTTGGAGTATGAGAATTGGTTCAAAGAAAATGGCGATGGCAAAGACTTCGTACATGTTGGCAAGGCATGAAGAAAGGCGAAGTTGGCAAGAGGTGGAGCAGTAATTACTGCCATGTTTGGAGTGCCCAGGGTGTGCCAGGCATTCATAAACATAATTTCATTTGTTCTTTCACCACTACGGGGAACAAGCTTTGTGATGTCCAGTTCATACAGGAGAAGATGATGTTCCGAGAAATTATATAAATTTTCCTCTTTGTTAGTGGTAGAGCTAGCATGCAAATGCAGTTTTTTCTTCTACTTGCCTTAGTCATTCTAGGTAACACATTTGCACTTTTATTTCTAGTTATTTGAATACATTACTGAAGGTACATGTTTAAAAGCACAAGCAAGTTTAAATGAAATTGTAAATGAACTAGAGCAAGACTGCATTGAGGACTATACTGACAAGGTGCTTTCAGGATCTTGCTAAGTGTTCCAAATTCAGTAAGTAGTGAATTTTAATGAACATTCTTTTTAAGCAAAGAAGTAGCATAAAAATATTATTACAGGGCATTAAAAACATCATTCTAATGTACAATGGATTTCATTATTCACAAGTTCGATAGATTGTCACAGGTGTATAATCACATACACAAAATTACCAAAAATAATAAACACCAGTTCCAATAGTTATATTGACTTCAAATGGTACCATCTGCATTAAAACTTCTTAAGAAATAACAGGTTTCTTTTAAATATATATTTAGACAAGTGGTCATTATATTTGCAAATTTATGATTTTAAAAAATATTTTACTTTTATTTGTACAAGCAGTTCTTTTTTCCATGAATAGCTACAATACAAGACTTCTGGGATTTAAAGAACTACACATTTTTCAAAAGTATATTACCTAAATGAAACATAGAAACCCAGTTTGTAGACTTCCAAATTTTCTTAGAGAAGATATGAGAAGGAAGATGAAACCTATTGTAGCCAGAGAAATTCTTCTGTAATAGTAAGCATAGTGATACTATTTCTAACTAGGAGTTAAACCAACCTTCAATTTAGAATAATTATGTAAATAACCAATGAAAGAAGAAAACTTTGATTTTATTATAGATTCTTAATTTTTATTTCATGTATTTATTCATCTATTAATATATTACGTACTTAATAAATATCATAAAAAATTATATTTTGCCAGGCATGGTGGCAAAGGCCTATAATACTAACACTCAGGAGGCAGAGGCAGGGGCTTGCTGCAAGTTCAAGGCTAGCTTGGGCTACATAGTGACTTCAGGGCCAGCCTGAACTACAAAGTGAGACCTTGTCTTAAAAAAAACAAAACAAAACAAAAAAGAAAGAAAGAAAAGGAAAGAAAAGAAAAAAAAAAGAGATATTTTTCCCAGGATAAAGTTCAAGAGGCTTTTTTCCTGTTTTGGTGTTTATATTAAGTATATGTGTATATATATGTAGATTCATCAACTACCACATAAATACTGAAAGAGTATCTTGTGGCTTTTCTTTCCTTTGTGGAAATTCTCTTTATATACCAGTTAATTTAGGCTTTTCCTATGCTTATAAACATATAGATTCATAAAGATTTTACAAAAATGGTGCCATTGTTATATACACTCCTATTTTCTTTTAATTGAATTCTTTATTGATATATTTTATATACACATCACAATCACAATCAACACTGAGAATTTATATCAGTATGTGTCATGATTTAATTCTCATTTTCCCATTCTCCTACCCACACTACAACCCCCAACCTCATATATACATATATACGTATATATACATGTATATATATGTATATATATATATATACATATATATACTTTGTTTCATTTTTTATTATCATAATTTTTTCTTTCCCTTCATTATTTACACTTACTCTTTTCCCTTTGAATATTTTCTATTTCACAATACCTATCGTACACTTTGGAAATCATTTATATCTTCAGTTTCTCATACCAGAGAAGAGATATGGTGTCTACACATCTGTGACTTATTTATTTTACTTGTGAGTATTTCCTCAAGGTATGTTGAAGTATAATTGACTCAAACTTATCATTCTTTATGGGAGAGTAGTAATATTCCATTTTATTAAAAAAAAAAGTATCTTCTTTATCCAGTCTCCAGCTGATAGGCATTTGGGTTGTTTCCAAGATTTACCTACCATAAACTAATCTAGTATGAACATGGGTGCGCACGTGTCACTGTGATATGAATATTTTAATTCTTTTGTGTATATCCCTACCAGGGGAATAGCAGGATCAAATGGAACCTATAATCCTAGTTTCTTGAGTAATTCCCACACTGATCTCCACAGTGGCTGCACCGTCTACATTCCCACCAACAGTGGAAAAGAGTTCCTTTTTCTATGCCAGCATTTGTTGCTGGTTAATTTTTCAATAGCAGCCAGTTTTTGTGGAGTAAGAGGAAAACTCAGAGTTGTTTTATTCTGCATCTCTCGAATGACCAGTGATGTTGAACATTTCTTCATATGATTCTTGGCTGCTTTTACTTCTTCCTCTGAAAAGTGTCTATTCATTTCAGATGCCCATTTTTGAATTGGGTCTTTAAATTTGGAGAGATATCTCTGCTTTTTATAAGACATGGTCTCACTAGCAGCTCAGACTGGCCTTGAATTCAAATTGAACCTCCTGCTTCAGCCTTCCACGTTCTGGGATTACTAACATGAGCCCACATGCCTGATTCCTGCTTTGTGTTTCTTCCTTCATTATGGTGCTCTTCTTTTATCAATGCTTTTCACATTCACTATTTCTTTTTTATAAAAGTACTCCACATTGCAAATATATTATAGTTAGTTTAATAGTTTTATAGTTTAATAGTTATAGTTTAATAGTTAGTTTTATAGTTAGTTTAATATTTGTCCTGTTCATGGATAATGCATATTTACACTGTGTTCAATTTCTCCGTTTTGGAAGGAGGTTCCTATTCTTATCAAATTATTGCCTTACAATACTTATCCTCAATATTAATTCTGAAGGCATTAACAAGAGAAAAAAGAGTTCATATATGAGAAAATCCAAGGAGAGTGAATATCATTTTGAATGATCTAGAAATTTTCACTATAGTGGGGGATAAAAGGTAGTTATGAGTGTGAGAGTCTTGCTCCTAAAGAGTGGATTACAGCCTTTTTGGTTTCCATCTTCAAGTTTGGGAGTTTATTTATAGAAGTATGAGCTAGATATGTGTGTCTAGCTCTTGTATCTAGATTGGTATTATATCCAAAGGGCAGTACAGATCTTCCCAACACAAATTAATATGTATAGTAGCTGATATGGCAGGGGATTATGAGCTCACAGAGCAAGTTAACAGGACAACTGAAGAGATAACTGTCTCAAGGAAAAATATTTTAACAGGAAAAGAAAGAAATATTAGAGGATATAGGGTATAAATTAGTCCAAAATTTTGGAAGAGTTTTCAGTTAAAAAAAAAAGTTAAGAAAAAATTTAAAAATGAATAATTACTTGTATAACAGCTCGATAGCCTAAGAAGATAGTAGATTGCTTTGGTGTGAAAAGGTTCTGAGAGCATAGGAAAGCTGTAGTTAGGAGGAATATTAATGCCAGTTTAAGTCACAATTGAAAAAATAAGAAATATGTGATAAAAAGCAAGAAATGTGGGTGAGGTAGAATAAATCTAAGTTTAAAAAGGTAAAATTTTAATCAAAATCTGCCTAAGAAGGACAGAAGGGGGACCTGCAAGTGGGGACTCTGGATTGCTTCTCCCAGGAGGTGTTCATGCAGCAAATGCATATGAAGTAACTTCATCACTTAGAATGGATTTTCAGACAAGAAAAAGGAAAGCTATTTTTAAAAAAAAAAGATTTAACAGGAAATATTAATTACAAGAAAGGCAGGGTAGCTATTTTATTATTAGATGTATGGACTTTAAGGAAAAAGACAATGTATCAAGGAAATATCAAATGGCTACAAAGTGTATACATTTACTAAAATAAATTCACACATTTTAATTAACTCATACAAACTTATTTACTTAGAATTTAATTAGAAGCATTTGTTGTAGAAAGTGGATGAGCCAGACTCATTCATGATTACATTTATTCATCTGGATTTGTGGGAAGATAGAAAAATTATTTTCAGCTTTCTCACTTTGGGTACCAGGACTTCGATTTCTTTGTGTATTCACCCAGTAGTGCCACGGTACGCATGAGCATCACTCTACTGTGTGAGAATGCAAGTTCATTAATGTTATACATCACAATCAAGCTTAGAACAAGTTCATGAATACCACGGGATTCCATAATTAGAAAAGATGTTGGTTGAAAGATTTCTAAAGCCTTAGCTTTTCACTACTAAAAGTGGTCATCTCATCTTTAAGGAGTTTGTAGTTCTTTTTAAAGAAGGAAGAAGTAATGGTAGCCAGCTCCTGCTGCAACTCACAGAAATACAGCAACGCTTCCCCACGGTGCATGTGTGTCCACTGTCTCCCCTGCTTCCAGTGGTACCATGTGTCCTGAACACATGGTGAGTATTAAAAATATCTACTGATAAGTTAATCTTTGTGGGTTAGCGTTGCATACCTATGACAAAATATCTAAAAATAACAACATAAAGGTGTTTGGACTTGTGGTTTTGTTTTAAGTAGGTAAGGTAGTTAGACATCTTGTAGGCAGTTAGACAGGGCTGGCCCAAGAAAAGCCCACAAGAAAGGAGACCTTCACTAAAAATCAGCATTATTGAAGGAGGATACTACCCTCTTGGAAAGCAGTGAGTGATAGGCCTCAATCTCCTTCCTGGGGTGAAGGGTCAAGAATTTAATCCAGCCCTTCTGGAAAAGCAGTGATCGCAAATTTCCTGGGGTGGAGAGCCAGGACATTGACCTGTGTCTTCCAGAATAAGTCTCCTGACTGAAGCGCCTTTTATGCTTGTCACATGATAACTTCTCATTGGATTCCCCTTTAATCTTTATTACATTTATTAGTTTATAGCCATCACTCTGAACCCTCTTCAACTTATGACTCTGCTCCATAAGTGCTCCCTGGGAAAAATGATCCTCTCTAAATTTCCCTAATCTCTCAGTAATGCTGGCAAATTATAACCCCATCAGTTGATTAACTGATAAAATTAGAGTTCTTCTGACTCAGTCCTTTCCTAAAAAGCTATCAATAGTTAACCAAGCCTTCAGTAGAGTTGGCCTTTTGCAGAACATTCTAGATCCCAACCATAACATTGTCAGGTGAGTGATCATTTTACACACAAACTGGCTAAGTATGTCACTCAGCCTTTCTCTCCAAATTAATTATAATTAGAACATGTTGATTAAAAATGAGAATAACATCTAAGGAAAATTCTTAAAACACTTGTGCATTAGAGCTTGATGCATTATAGATAATTAACGACAAAAGTATTTGGCTCTGACAAGTACTCTGGTATTAAGCAATTAAGAAAAATATTAGCATGTGTGAATTCTAGGAAACCGCCAAATGGGAAAGCTGTTGAAACAAATTATGCATTTAATGTTATTTCATTTCTTTTTCTGACTCAAGTGCTAAATCTAAACTAATACAGTTAAGAAATAGCTTTTGATTATAAGCTATAAACAAGATATCACTCCTGAAACAATGATTGTGTATATAGGTATACTTTTATTTTTTGAGGCTATAATCCAACCATAAAAATAAGCATTAGTCCAAGTGCCCAGTGTCTAAAGAAATCAGAGCATATGATCTAAAGGAAATTTAATACATGTCATGTCTCCTTATTACTCTCATTTTGTTTTAATTCTTTAGTATTTGTGTTTAAAGAACTCTCAGTCCATTTGTGAAGGGCAAAAGCTTATATTTTATTAACCCAGGGAAAGAAAAACTCAAGAAAAAAAGGAGGAAGGTGGTGGATAGGAATCGTAAAATATGCTCAGATAACCCAATCTTCATCTTCACATTAATGACTAAAGCCCCGTCGTCTCCTGACTGCTCTGCCATAGGCTTTTAACTGCTTTGCCCATGTTCTTCTCTGTTAACCTTTATGTAGAAGCTGCATAGATATTCTAAAAAGGCAAAGGAGACCATATTCTTAGATCCTTCTAAAAACTTCCCTTTGTCCAGATAATAAATTTTCTGTTCTATACTTCATCCCATAAGACTCAGGGCCCCAGGGTCTTGTTGCTACTCAGCTCTTCTCTCTCATCAGATGTCACCTCATCCACTCTGCTCCAGCCACACAACCTCCAGGCTTAGCAGAGGGCAGGGTCTGTTTCCAGCATTGGGTTTTACCACTGCTTATCTCTCTGCAAAGACAATTCTATTGCTCTACCTTTGCACCACGGGCTTCTTCCAGGCTTTCAGGCTTCTATTTAAATTCCTCCTAAATAGAGCTCTCCTGCTTGACAAGACAGTACATCTTTTGCTGGGTCTCTATGGTTGTAGCAATAACCAAGTTCCCAAATTATCTCCTTTATGTATTTTTTTTCCTTCTATCTCTGTCCTTACCATTGATCAATTCTTTAAGGTATAAGGCCTGAGTCAGTGCCCAACACATGGTAGGTGCTTAATAGCATTCACTATAGAAAGTAATCATGAGTAATTAT
>PVIR01028385.1:8671-22104 GCA_004026965.1 Petromus typicus | reverse complement strand
AAGTGATCATATGCTTTACAACAACTAAAGTACTAGACATTTTTTGTTTTAGATATGCTTTATAAAACAGATTTTAGTGCTAATTTACAATATAGTTTTCATTTTAGGCCTATTCTATCAGGTCCTTAAAAGTGGTCCTTGTCTACAGTCTTCTCTACATACCTGCTCCTTTTCTCTCTAGCCACAGTTAGGGATAGCCATATATATATATAACTATAGACATTCAATTCAGTTTAACATATTATGGGTTCTCACGGTGACAAGTCATTGTTGGGTGTGCTTACTTTTCCCTAAAAACACACTTACATAAAATAAAAAGAAAGGGAGATATGTTGGGAACCATCCTGTTTGGGAATTGCAAGGTCAAAATTGACCAGGACTTCCTGCCTGCAAAGGACTTTGGACTTGACTCTTGTCTTCATCTCTGGTAACAACAGGGACTCAACGGTTCCACATGCTGTGATGCTTCAGGGCAGAACTGCACCGGATCTCCCCCTTCTCAAGGACTATTGCTGACATCTGCCTTGCCCTCGAGGAATCCTCATCTACAGAACCTCCCTAGGACTATTGTTGGTGTGGCCCTGCCTTTCTGGGTATTTTGGACTGTAGATAATAAAAGATGTGGTAGGCTGGAATCCAGGGTCCTTGCCACCCAGAGTAGCATGGATCAGACCCAAGCTCAGTTTTCTCTAAGTCTCATTTCTGCCTAATTATTAATTATTTCGCCGTGTGCCGTGAACTCACAGGAGACTAGAACTTAATGCAAAAGTTCTAGTTACGTTCCCTTCCCCTGTTTACTACAGACAAGAACCTGGGAAAAAGCAGGATTAGCTGTTCTATTTGCAGAGAAAGTGGTTTTCAACCCAAGCCTGATTAAGAGACGGAGGCCAGGGATTTAGCTCAGTGGTTCCGGGACCTGCCTCACAAGCGCAAGGTCCTGAGTTGGACAGCCAGTAACCACATACTACAATGTCTGGCGTGGTGACACACCCACCAGCTATCAGTACATTACCATAATGTTGGGTGTGGTGGTTCATGCCTATAATCCTAGCACTTGGGAGGCAGAGGCAGGAGGATTGCTGTGAGTTCCAGGCTCGCCTGGGCTACACAGTGAACTCAAGGCAGCCTGGACAAAAGGAGACCCTGTCTCAAAAAAAAAAAGAAGACAAAGTCAAATCAAAGTATATCAAAAATCTAAATATTAAAACAGAAACATTAAATCTGGGGGAACACACAATAGGTTATTAAAGGCACAGAATAGAATTCTTGAAGAGATAGATATATACAAAGACCTTGTGAACAAAACGCTGATTACATAGCAAATATCTCAAAGAATCAAAAGCTGGGATCTCATCTTATTTAAAAGTTCTTGTCCAGCAAAAGAAATCACTGAGAGTGACAAGACAACTGAGCGGGAAAAAATTTTGCCAGCTGTTTCGTACACAAAGAACTAGTATACAGAATATCTAAAGAATTCAAGAGTCAGACATTCCCCAAGTCTGAAGACTCAAAAATTGGGCATTTAAAATAAATACTTACTTTTCACATAAAGTACAAGCAGCAAACAAATACTAAAAATGTTCAACAACACTGATCATTCAAGAGATGCAAATTAAAACGACACTGAGATCTGCCCTTCAGAAAGAATGGCTATTATAAAAAAAAAAAAAAAAAAAAAAAAATCGGCTGGGGATTTAGCTTAGTGGTTCCGGCGCCTGTCCTGCAAGCGGCGCCTGTCCCGCAAGCGTAAGGGCCCAGTTCAATCCCCGGTAACAACATACAATACTGGGTGTGGAGACTCATGCCTAGCAGCAACAAGTACCATATACCACAGTGCCGGGCGTGGTGGCTCACGCCTGTAATCCCAACACTCTGGAGGCAGAGGCAGGAGGATTGCTGTGATGCGAGTTGGAGGCTGAGCTCAGGGCCAGCCTGAACCACAAAGGGAGACCCTGTCTCAAAAAAAAAAAAAAAAAAATCAACCAATAACAAACACTAGAGGGACTATGGGGAAAAAGGAACCCTTCTCCACTGCTGGTGGTAGCATATACTGGTACAACCACTGTGGGAATCAGGGTAGGGATTTTTGAAAAACTTAAAACTAGAGATTTCATATGACCCAGCTATTCTTTTTCGGAGGACAGAAGTCATTGAAAGCACCATACCACAGCAATATACGCTAACTAGTGCTTACAGTGGCACAGTTTATAATAGCTAAATCTTGGAAACAGTTCAAATGCCCATCAACTGGTGAGTGGATAAAAAAGATATGGTTTTTTTTTTAGGTTTTTTGAGATGAGGTCTCGCTTTGTAGTTCAGGCTGGCCCTGAGCTCAGCCTCTAACTCACAGCACAGCAATCCTCCTGCCTCTGCCTCCAGAGTGCTGGGATGACAGGCGTGAGCCACCACACCCAGCACTGTGGTATGGGATACTGATTGTTGCTGGGGTGAGTCTCCACACCCCGTACTGTTATGTGGTTACTGGGGATTGAAACCAGGCCCTTGCACTTGCAAGACAGGCGCCGGAACAACTGAGCCATATCCCCAGCCCAAAAAAGATATGCTTTTATAAAACAAAGAAAGACTACTTGGCCAAAAAGAAAGAGTTATTTCTAACTAAATGGATGCACTTTGAGATCACAATGTTAAGTGAGATAAATCAGACAAACATATTTAAATACCTCATTGTTTCTCTGGTGTGAGAAATCCAAAGTGGAAATAAGGACCAGAATATAAGAGACAGCGGAAAATGGGAAGAAAATATTCAAATGAGAAGAGAAACAAAAGAAGGAAGAGGAAGAAAGAAAAGGGAAAAAGAAAACAGAAATTAAAATGGAAACAAACTTTTTGTAAATAAAGAGAGAAAGAGGAGTCCAAGGCAAGTGAGGGGAATGGGGAAAAAGCAGCAACAAGATATATATCATAGACAGTTACAAATTCCCTATGTTGAATATTATCACTATGTCTAAAGTGTACGAGTAAATGTTTTGCTTCAAAAAAAATTAAATTTAAAACATTAAAAAGTGCTTATTTTGGAAAAAGAAAGGAAGATATAGCTCAGTTTGAAGACCTTGGTTTTAATCCTCAGTATTAGAAAAAAAAAAAGTAGTCACGGATGTCATATGCACGGAGCCCTAATCCAATAGTACTGATGTCCTTATGAGAAGAAAACATATCATGGAAGCATTCACACATAAAGCGCTAAACAGGAACATAGCAAAATGACAATCATCTGCACCAGCAATAAGAAAAGGTTCAGGAGAAGCCAACCTTGCCATAACTTTTATTTTGAATTTCCAAATTCTATAGTCACAAGAAAATTATTTGTATTGGTTATGCCACCCAATATAGGATTTTCTTACTGCTTCCCTAGCAAAGTAAGATAGCTACAAATGAATAAACTGGAAATTTTAGAGAACACTTATATTTAAAAGATTGAGGAGAACCAAATATAGTGGTACATGCCTATAAATGGAAAGCGCAAGAGGTTAAGCAGGAGGATTGTGAGTTCAAGGCCATCTTGGTCTACACAAGTTGGTGTCCAAAAAAACTCGAAAATCCCAGCAGTTGCTCCAGGCAAGATAAAATATAAAGTGCCACATTAAAAAACTACTCTAAGTCTCATTCGTCAGAGCCCTAGAATAATCAATGATACTAATATTATGGTTCACATTTATAATCAAAATATCTTTTGATTAATATAGCTACAGCATGCATTGAGATACTTTATGAAACTTAATACACAGGTAAAGAACAAAAGCAAAATGATTCTTCTAAGCTTAAAATGTAATTTGTTTTATACTAATGATTTAAATTTCATGAAGAAATCAAGCATGCAAAATAGGTATATTAAGATTTAAATTGAAGACAGTAACTTCAAAGCCTTACTTAAACATATTAAAATAAGCTAATTTAAAATCTGCAATTAAATAATACAAAAAAGACATAAGAAAATAAAAATTAATTTTAAGTAAAATACTTTAAACACATCAAATAAAACTATATAATTAAAAGAAATTTATTTTATTTACCCCCTGCAAAGGGAGATTCCAGTGTTCTGAGCTTCTTAATTTTGACAGTGGTAACTGAACATGAACATCCTCTGGCTTTACACTTAACATTTTTCTTATCTGAAACTAGGATGAGAAAATAATCAGTTTAATTGAAATATATATATATATATAAGAATTGAATCAGCTAGCAGAACCATTACATTACTCTAGATTAATATTTTGCTAATAGTTTTAAAGTTTTAAACTGAGTTTAACTTATAAGCAATTAAATATAATTTTATTCTAAAACTTCTTGCTAAGAAAAAGGTAGGTACATAAGAAAACAGCTTCCAATCTATTTTTTTGCTTCTGATCTCTTCCCTTTTTAATCTTTCAAATACAAGCTACAGAGTTTTCTAATACATAATATAACTATGGCCGCAATGCTGAAAACACAACAATGGCACCCACTGTCTACACATACAATCCTTTATGTTTTAGACACTTTTACATCAACTACATGTTAAAAAAAATTCAACGATACAACTGTGTGCAGTTACTAAATCCTATTCACACATGTATGCTCTTCTAGAATACCCTGAACTAGAATGCCCTCTTTTTTATTTCTCCCTTGCAAAATATTCCAGCCTCATCTCAAAATTACTCTGTTACCTACATAACTATCACCTTCCTACAAAGGTTTCTCTTTCTCTGAGTATTAGTACTTGGTATATTTACATTACTTATAGTATAAATAAACTGCAGTTATTTGTCAGCATGCCTGTCTTCAACCAGACTATAGAGCTTCTTAAAGAGAGGGGTCCTGACTTACTCACTTTTGTATCTCCAAAGTATGTAACTTATAATAAGTAAGGATGGATTTAAACCAGAAGTTTATGATCATTTTTTTAAAACTTAACTAATTTTTACATTAAAATTATAAATCAGTTGACCTTAAGTCCTGCCTACAAAGCAAACATGTAAGACATACTTTCCAAAGTGGTGGCTCAGTGCTTGGGCAGCTGCTGAGTGTACAAAAGGCCCTGTTACCACTTCTTCACAAAAGCACTATGTTAACTACAAACAGTAACAATCAATAAAATTGTTTCCATGAAAAGCAAACTTAAGTGGCAAAAGTTGTTGCTAATAATCAGCTTTTTATATATGATTTATAAAAAGAGAGAGGGAGAAAGAGAAAAGAAAGGCAAATCTAAGTCAGAGAACAGAATAATTTAAGAAAAGATCTTGGTACCAGTAACTTCTTAATTGTATTTTACTATTCTTTATTAAATGGCATCTCTTTATAATTCTTCACTCGTACCAACACAATATCTCTAAATCAGTCATTTGCTTCATATCCTTTTGTTTGTTTTGAGACAAGGCCTCCTTTTGTGGTGCAGGTTGGTCTCGAACTCATTATGTAGCCATCATCATTGAACTCATGATGATCCTCTTTACTCAATCTCCCATGTAATGGGATGATAGGTGTACACTACCATACCTAGCCACCATGCAATTTTTTTTTTTTTTTGAGGCAGGGCCTTGCTTTTCTGTAATTCAGGTTGGCCCTAAACTCATTATTTAGCCCAGGCTAGCCTCGAACTCACAGCAATCCTTCTGCCTCTGCCTCTGCCTCCTGAGCACTGGGACTACAGGCACTGTGGTATGTGGTACTGATTGCTGGTGAGCATGAGTCACCATGCCCAGCACTGTGCTATGTAGTACCAGGGATCAAACTCAAGACCTTTTGCGCTTGCCAGACAGATGACAGAACCACTGAGCTAAATCCCCAGCTCCCACCATGCAATTATTAAAGCAAGGAAAAAAAAAAATTCCAGAAAAACCTCTGCTACAGCTCTGTAGAATTAGTAATCAGAATTTATTATGGCAATTCTATATTTTTCATTTCAGCATGTGTGGCAAACAAATCTCAGGCTTAACTATTCTTTTTGGTTTTGTTTTAGTTTCTTGAAATAGGGTCTGGCTATGTAGTTCAAACTAGCCTTAATCTCACTATATAAAGAGATTGGCCTCAAACTCAAGGGTAATCTTCCTGCCTACAACCTACTAGTGGAGGGATTACAGGCGTACACCACCAGCAGCACCACACCCAGCTGTCTTCAACTATTCTATTGCCAACTTACCCCACACTCACTCTTTTTTTTTTTTTCAGGGTTTTTTGAGACAGGGTCTCGCTTTGTGGTTCAGGCTGGCCCTGAGCTCAGCCTCAAACTCACATCACAGCAATCCTCCTGCCTCTGCCTCCCAAGTGCTGGGATTACAGGCATGAGCCACCACGCCCGGCACTGTGGTATGTGGTACTGGTTGCTGCTGGGCGTGTGTCTCCACACCCAGTATGGTATGTGGTCACCGGGGAATCAAACTCAGGTCCTTGCGCTTGCAAGACAGGCGCCAGTACCACTGAGCTAACTCCCCGGCCCCCCACACTCACTCTTAAGAGTATTACATTAATAATTATGTAAGCCTTTTGGAACTATTCCAATCTATTCTCAGACAATTTTTATTTTACTTTATTTTATTTATTTTAGGTGCCAGAAGTTGAATCCAGGGCATCATACACAATAAATACATATTCTACCACTGAGACACATTTTTAGCCCTTCAGACAAATTTTTTTTTTTTTTTAGGTTTTTTGAGACAGGGTCTCACTTTGTGGTTCAGGCTGGCCCTGAGCTCAGCCTCAAACTCACATCACAATCCTCCTGCCTCTGCCTCCCAAGTGCTGGGATTACAGGCGTGAGCCACCACGCCTGGCACTGTGGTATGTGGTACTGGTTGTTGCTGGGTGTGGGTCTCCACACCCAGTATTGTTATGTGGTTACCGGGGAATCGAACCCGGGTCCTTGTGCTTGCGAGACAGGCGCCGGAACCACTGAGCTAACTCCCCGGCCCCCTTCAGACAAATTTTAATTAAGGTTTCAACTGCATACTATCCACAATGATTCTGCAAAATTTATATAAAGATTATGCAAAATTTATAATTATAGAACAAGAATCAGCTATGGGTTTGTTTGAGGGTATTTTTGTTTTGTTTTGTTTTTTTCCTTTGAGACAGGGTCTCTCTTTTTAATTCAGGCTGGCCATGAACTCACTATGTAGTGCAGGCTAGCCTCAAACTCATAGCAATCCTCCTGCTTCAGTCTCCTGAGTGCTAGGATTACAGGTGTGAGCCACCATTCCTAGCAAGAACCAACCCTGTTTATAATTTAAAACTGAAAATAAATCAAAAAGACAATGATATTAGTTAAATTAACTATAATATATGTATGTAATGAATAAGATGTAGCTACTAAGGGAAGCCTGGGATTTAGCTCAGTGGTTCAGGCACCTGCCTAGAAAGCCCAAGGTCCTAAATTTGATCATGGTAGCCACATCCCACAATTCTGGGCATGGTGACTCACGCCCATCAGCAATCAGTATCATATATCACAATACCAGGAATGGAGGCTCATGCCAGTAATGCCAGCACTTGAGAGGCAGAGGCAGGAGGACTGCTGAGTTGAAGGCTGAGTTCAGGACCAGCCTGAACTACAAAGCAAGATCCTGTCTCAAAAAAAAAAAAAAACTTAAGGGCCGGAGATACAGCTCAGTGATTCTGGTACTGGCCTTGCAAGAGCAACGGCCTGGTTCGATCCCTGGTAACAACATAATAATACTAGGTGTGGAGACTCATGCCCACCAGCAATGAGAACCACATACCCCAGTACCGAGCATGGTGGCTCATGCCTGTAATCCAGCACTTAGGAGGCAGAAACAGAAGGATTGCTGTGAGTTCAAGGCTGAGCTCAAGGCTAGCATGAACTACAAAAAGGAGAACCTGTCTCAAAAAAACTAACAAACAAAAAAAATGACCACCAATGATTTAATCTAATTTTATTAAAAATTCTACAATTTTTAAATATATTGGTAAAACTGTATATATTATGGTTGAACAAGTAAATGTATTGTAGTTAGTGACAGAGAAAATTTAAGAAAAATGAGAAAGAGTAAGATTTTTGGTGTTGGACTAGGATAACAAGTATTAGTATAAAATAATGGATTTTTTAATATATGTACAGTTTGGAAGACAGAGAAATAATACAGACATGATACCTGAGTATAGGCATGGACATGCAACTGTGTATTATACTTTCACAGTATTTATTCTATTACGAACACCTAAAAACAATGAGTAAGTGTATCTATTACACAGACCTAGGTTTCTAAAATCATTCTTCAACAAAAAGAACAAAGGCTCCATGGAAAAGTGGTTGAGTCCAAAGGTAAAATAAAGAAAATAAAAGATATACTCCCAGGGAAAAAAAAAAAGCATGCTAGAAAATAAGAAAGAACACCCAAAAAATAAAAATCAAAAGATATAAATACTACAAAGTGTACAGAATAGTTAGGTATGGCAGTGCACATCTGTAATGCCAGGCACTCTGAAAAGCTGAAGCAGAAGGAATACGAGTTTGAGTCCAGCCCGGATAACTTAGTAAGTATGCAAGATTGTTTCTCAAAAAAAAAAAAAAAATGTTTTTTAAAGTGCTGGGGATGTAGCTCAGTGACAAGTACCTAAGTTCAATCACCAGTAACACACACACACACACACACAAGCGGTATGTACCAACACACCTAGCTAAATACTGTGATACTGTGGAATTCTGGGGTTTGTGACTATGTACTAATGATAAAATTTAATAAATTAGGCACAGAGATTAACCACAGTAAAATATTGAATATTATTCAAAAAAAGTGCACAAGAGCCAACCTGAAAAATATCCCATTGCCAAGGCTAGAAAACTCTGACCACCCTGACCACCAAAATCAATAACTGTAATACACTATGACTGACAGAATTTTAAAAAGTGTCTATATTTATATAATTATGTAGTTAAGTATCAGAGAGTGCGCTGCAGCTGTGGTCATTCTCTGTTACTTTGTTACCTTCTTCCCACTGCAACTATTTCTCCTGAGATGTTTGTTTGCCTTCCAAGGTACCTTAAACCTAGCTGACTATGGACTGAAATTCTACAAAAAGTGAGACAAATAAACTTTTCCTCCCTTAACTTTGGCCATTAGGTATTTTGTTTCAGCAACAAGAAACTAAACGGGGGTGGGGGGGTAGCTCAGTGGTTTTGGTGCCTGCCCTACAAGCAGAAGGTCTCGGGTTAGATCCCTGGTAACTACATACAACAAGGCCCCGAATATCCTCGCCCAGCAGCAATCAATACCACCTACCACAGTGCTGGGTGTGGTGGCTCACACCCACCAGCAATCAGTACCACATACCACAGTGCCGGGCGTGGTGGCTCACGCCTGTAATCCCAGCACTTGGGAGGCAGAGGCAGGAGGATTGCTGTGATGTGAGTTTGAGGCTGAGCTCAGGCCAGCCTGACCACAAAGGGAGACTCTGTCTCAAAAAAAAAAAAAAAAAAAAACCTAAACAAATAATTAATGGGCCAGGGATTTAGATCAGTGGTTCCACCACCTGCCTCACATGTACAAGTCCTGAGTTTGATCCCTGTTACAAAAAAAAAGGGGGTAATTAAGGATTTAGTACCAGAAGTAGGATCTCTGGTACTGAAAGGTTTGGGGATGTCCAGTGGAAAGCAGCCTTGGGCTACACTTGATGAGATTCAAATCAGAGATAGGAAGAGAAGAATGCTACCAGTAAAGACTGGGCTGAGGTTGTTTCTGTTGGAAAAAAGGACTGTATTGTCCAAGTGATGTGTGTCTGTAAAGGTTAACTGTATTGGAGAGCTTGCAGCCCCATGCCAACTTGGGAAAGGAAGTGCTGGCAGCAGGACAAAATAGGAAGCATTCAGGTGTCCTTGAATATGCTATGTACTCTGAGGGGGAAAATGACCCCTCCTCCTCCCACTATACATATGCAAAATGGTCACATACAGACTTCTGGGAGGGACTGGTCCCCTTTCCAAAGTGACTAGGAACAGCTTGCCGTTTTCAGGAGGGGTATTATAACAAGACAAAAGAACTGGAGGCAGAGAGCAAAATGGAACTCTACTCCAAGGATGAGCTGAGGCCCTTCATGCTGTTTTTTACCCATGGCTGCAGTGTATAGGTGGTCCTGTTTGCTGGAGTGAGGACAAGCTAGACCCTCCTTGCTGTAATCCATTTGCCAAAAAAAAGTGTTGTTTAGCTGCAGTGGTAATTATATTCTCAAATTGCTCTTGTACTGTTTTAACTATTTTATTTTAATATACATATAAATAAGAAAATTCTCCTTATTTCCGGCGTGTTTCTGTTTCATTTGTGGATCGAAACTCAATTTCTAAATAAAGGTGTACCAATTCAGCAAGTCTCCTTCCCTTGCAGAAACAGTGTCATACCTTGATAGAAAGTTTGTCTGCTTTTTTGGGTGTGTCTAGAGACTCTGCCTGAGATTGAACTAATGAATATTGCAAAGGAAATTTCAAGGCAGTCTAATGTTGAGGCTGAGCCTTGGCTATCATTAGGGGCTTTTAGCAAGATTTCTATTGAGAATCAAGAGCAAAGACACTGCAGAATGGTTTAAAATTTGTGAGTTTAGCTAGAAAGGATGCTCTAGTAAAGCTGTGGACTGCAAAGAGAAAGGAGAAGAGATCTTGATTACTGAGAAGGAACAGGAGAAAAAAAAATGGCCTGAGGATATCACACAAAACTGCAGGACTCCACACTAGAAAGCCTCAGAATTCCCAAAGTGAAAGACTGCTTTGAGAAGAGACTCTCAGAGCAACATGTTCCAGAATGGTAGTTGCCTAAGGAAGCCGTTGCTCAGGATTTGATTCACTGGCACTCAACCCCAACAGCCAATAAGAAAGAAGCCTGACTACTGCTCTAGCTGGAAGCTAGAAGACCTTGGCATCATCCACATGGTGCTAGTTTCAGATACATGCAGAATGCAAGAGTTTGGAAACGCTTTCTGAGATTTCAGAAGGTGGCCTGGGAGGGCAAGCAGGGTGTTCCCTCAAGAGGATAGCTTGTGAAACTGTGAGTGTGAAGTCAAAGGTGCGTGGAAACCCCAGAATATGGAGAAGCCAGGAACAGGGATCATCGGAGGAAAACTGTAAGGAGGGAACCAAGCTCACCCAAGAGAGAAGCCACAGGAGCAGCCACCACCAGAAATACTGTGCAAGTAGAGCCATCAAGTTTTTTGGACTTCATATCTTGCTACAGATTATTTCAGAAGCTAGACATGGAACTACAGGATTTAATGTCTCCCCTGCTGGACTGTGGATTTGCTTTGGTACCATTCCTTTGTATACCCCTACTATATCTTTTAAAGCAGTAATGTCTATCTTGTGTCACTGAATGCTGAAAGCGTTTAACTTTCTTTTGATTTGCAAAAGAGCTCACAGCTAAGAGTTTGCCCTACATCTCAGAAGGGACTTCAGACTTGAATTTTTCAGCAATGCTAAAACTATTAGGACTTTGAGAATTCTTAGAGATGGACTAAATGGCTTTTACATGAAGAGATGAGCATGAGTCTTTGGGGGTTAGAAATAGAGTGTATGACTTGTTTCTAGATGTCCCTCAAAAGTTTCATGTAGTCATAGGTGGAGAGTTTTCAAAGGTGGCTGAACCTAAAGTGTATGACTGATTGACAGTGCAATGCTAGGATTAGGTTGGTAGGATGAAGGGTGGCTGATTACTAGATTAGTCCACTGACTGGTTTGGCACTGTCCTAAACTTGGTAGCCTGGACACAATATAAGAGACATGTTTACTTGTTTTTCTACTTTCTGCTCACTCTAAACTGTTTCTCCTCAGGGATGCCTAATGTCACACCACCCTGCCTTGGAGCCAATCAACCATGGACTGAAACCTCTACAAACTGAGCTAGATAAACCTTTGCTCCTTTAACTCTGGATGTTTCAGCAATGAGAAAAGTAACTAAAACAGTAATTTTACAATGGTTTATCTGGCAGACACCATCTTAACCAAACAATTAAGACTAATATCACCAGTATTAAGACATACTGTCATGTATATTCCCTGATACAATCCATAACTCCAATGGAAATACCAACAGTATTTTTCACATAACTAAAAAAAGTCCTTTTATGAAACCAGAAGAGACCCAAAACAGCAAAAGCAATCTTGCACAAGAGAAACAAATCAAGAAGCATCACAATCTCAGAATTCAAGATATACTACAAAACTACCATGATAAAAAGGTGGAGCAAGAGATCATCACAAGTTCAAGGATAGCCTAGGCTACATACTGAATTCAAGCCCAGCCTATGTAGAAAGATTTTGTCTCAAAACAAACACACACATACAATCACATTAAGACAAAATAGACAGTGGAAGAAAGACACTTTCTTTTTTCTTTTTTAGTTTTTTGAGACAGGGTCTTGCTTTGTAGTTCAGGCTGGCCCTGAGCTCAGCCTCAAACTCACATCACAGCAATCCTCCTGCCTCTGCCTCCCAAGCGCTGGGATTAGAGGTGTGAGCCACCACGCCTGGCACTGTGGTGGTATGTGGTACTGGTTGCTGCTGGGTGTGAGTCTCCATGCCCAGTATGGTATCTGGTTACCAGGGATCAAACCCGGGCCCTTGCACTTGCAAGACAGGCACCGGAACCACTGAGCTAAATCCCCGGACCCAAAAGACACTTTCTTAACACAGAAGATTGAATCTAGACCCATATCTATCACCATCCACCAAAATTAAATCAAAAATCAGAATCAAGCCAGGCATGGTGGCTCACACCTGTAATTCCAGCACTTGGGAAGCAGAGGTAGGAGGATTGCTGTGAGTTTGAGCCTTGCCTGGGCTACATAGTGAGCTCAGGGCCAGCCTGAACTACAAAGTGAGACCTTATCTCAAAAATAAATAAATGATGTAGTATTTATACATAATGAAATACTACTCCACAAAAGGATAAATTTGAGTCATTTATAAGGAAAATAGACAAACTTTGAAACTATGTTAAATGAAATAGATCATACACACAAGGTTAAATATCGTGTAACTTCTCTGACATGAGAAACACAAAGTATAAGTAATTTTTTAAAAACAAGAAAAGAGGGCCGGGAATTTAGCTCAGTGGTTCCAGCGCCAATCTTGCAAGCGCAAGGACCCAGGTTCAATCCTCAGTAACCACATACTATACTGAGCGTGGAGACTCACGCCCAGCAGCAACCAGTACCACACACCACAATGCCGGGCATGGTGGCTCACGCCTGTAATCCCAGCACTCGGGCGGCAGAGGCAGGAGGATTGCTATGATGTGAGTTTGAGGCTGAGCTCAGGGCCAGCCTGAACCACAAAGCGAGACCCTGCCTCAAAAAAAAATTAAAAAAGGGCCGGGAATATAGCTCAGTGGTTCCGGCGCCTGTCTTGCAAGCGCAAGGACCTGGGTTCAATCCCCGGTAACCACATAACAATACTGGGTGTGGAGACTCACCCCAGCGGCAACCAGTACCACAAACCA
>PVIR01028384.1:0-22031 GCA_004026965.1 Petromus typicus | reverse complement strand
ATGTAATGTACCAACAAAGATTTCAATTAAAAAAAATAAAAATAAAACACCCACCAGCAATCAGTACTACACAGCACAATGCCGGGCGTGGTGGCTCACGGCTATAATCCCAGCACTCTAGAGGCAGAGACAGGAGGATTGCTGAGTTCGAGGCTGAGTTCAGACCAGCCTGAATACAAAGCAAGATCCTATCTCAAAAAAATAAAATAAAATAATAAATAAATAAAACAGATTTGAAATCATGCCTTTTCCTCTAAGACCAGTTTCCACCACTTCATCAGACTGTGACATCTGCTGAGAACAAAGAAAAAGGTTTTTATGTCATTCCAGGTGGAAGAGGAAAAGAGTTACAGCTACGGCGCAGGGGTCTCCCGCCAAGGCAGAGCATTTGCCTCATATGCTTGAGGCTTTGGACTCAACATTCAGAAAATATAACCAACATCTTAGGGAAAGAGAAAGAAATTCTTTTGGTTTATTGTTCTCTAACCTTAAGCCTGAGACCCTCCACCACAGACACCCTTCAGAAGGAAATCTGAGAATTCGAAGGTTCTCTACCTAACCCTTGAATTTACCTGGCAGATTTAACTGCATACAGCCCCATCTCCAAGCGCCAGGTGAGGAAATGGATTCAGAAAGGGACTCTTGTATAAAGAGACAAGTCTACACTTGGTGTTAAAAGAGGCTTTCATCGGTTTTCAAAGCAACAGCAGCCCCTTTCTGTACTCACACAAGGTCTCCCTTATGATCCGCAGAGAAGTGGTTTTTAAGGAGGGGACACTAGTCTGGACTGGCAGCTGGTGAGGAGGGGGGACAAGGAATCATCGGGGCTCACTCCTGAACCCCCTACAGCCAGGCGGTCAGCATGGCTCTGCTGACCTGCGCCCAACATCTCATCCGAGCTCCGATGTGCTTGCCCTGAGATATGGCACAGGTCTGCTCTTCTCGCCCCTTTCTGCCTCTGACACTGTGGAACTATTCCCTTATCCAAAAACCAAGAGTTGACATTGTTGGTGGACGAGGAGAAGCCCCTTTTTCCTCTTGTTACGGCAACACAAAAGCATCACTGTTGCTAATCTCTGAACTGTTTTCCAGGAAGTACAATACAGTAGTGATCATCTCAGGTTTATATCTCTGGAGTTTCCAAACTGGATTATGAGCTCTGAGTTTGGGGTTCCGGATGGTCTGTGTGGTGACCTTGACTTTGAAGCAGTTAGTTAAAATAGCTTCTCTAACTGGATCTTCAAAGATTCTGATCCAGCAAGGGGTTGAGATGTTTCTGTTGCAAAGATCTCAGCTTTAGAATAAGAACAAGGCAGGAAGTGATGACTCACAGTGAAAGCCAACATTGGCTGAGTATATACTATGTCCTCAGTCAGCTAACCCCTTTATGTACATTAATTAAACATGAAGACAGTGCTGTTACCGTTGCCACCAGTAGTAATATGAGGGGATATTGACAGATGGTGACACTGAGCCTTAAAAAGATTGATAACTTCCCCTAGTTCTCACAACTGCTACGACATGTTATTTGAATACATGTCTCTCAGAGTTTCAAAAAGTATTCCTTACTAACCTTTAATAAGTTTAAAGATGGTGAGCATCTTGACTTGCAGGACATTAACAATAACTGCCTAGACCAAAGATTTTCAGTTCTGTGAAATTTTCATAGTAATATAGAAGCAGCCCAAGTGTCCATTGCTGGATAAATGGACATGCAAAACATAGTCTATTCATATGATGGAATATTGCTCAGCATTAAAAAGGATGAGGATTCTGACATTTGGAAGAATGTTAAAGATATTGAACTAAGTAAAAGAATCCCATCACAAAAGGGCAGATCAGGTATGATGACGTTTGCCCGGGACCTGGTGAGTGAAAGTGGTAGTCAGAATGCACAATGGTGGTTGTCTGGGGCCAGGGGAGGGTGGAGCAGGAGCTAGCATCTAGCAGAAATGGTGTTTCAGTGTAGAAGGAGGAATAATTATTGAAATAAATGCTGCTGCTGATTGTACAACAATGTGAATGTACTTAAGCCATTGAAATGTACATTTAAAAAATGACCCCAGCAGTATAACGAATGCATAATTTTCTAAAATAAAAAAACATGGTACCTTGTCCCCAGACCAGTAAAATTAGGATCTCTCCAGTACAAGGCACAGAAAGATACTTACTTTTTCAAACAACCCAGATGGTTCTAGTGCATCCTTGGGGTTGAGAACTATAGAATCTGAGAGTCAATTCTGAAACTCACCTTGCAGAAAATCCCTGACATGCCTCATTACTGAGTCTCCTGGTCCGTTCCTGTCTAGGCTGCTAACTCCAAGAATTAATGAAAGATGCTGAAAGCAAAAACTTCTGTGGTACAGTAAGTATTTTTTCAGATTTAAAACTGTGTGCCAATGCCTAGCCCCCCTGCAGTTTAGCCAGGGGACAGCAATTACTGAAGTACTGCAATTTGAGAATCAAGAACAGAGGCTTCCAGTGAAATCTACAGTTTATACCACTGAAAGAGTCCCTTGGAACATAACTATTAAATAGATACAACAGGTTTCTTTGTGTTGCACAACTTTGGGGCGAGCCTCACCAGTGAGGTGACAAAGAAGGCTCATACAGATGCAAATGAAAACAACACTGAGATTTCATGTCACTCCACAAAGAATGGCTGCTATCTCAGAATTAGCCAGCAACAAATGTTGGCGAGGCTGCAGAGAAAAAGGAACCCTTCTCCATTATTGGTGGGGGTGTAGACTCATACAACCATTGTGGAGATCAGTGTGGAGGTTCCTCAAAAAACTAGGATTACAGGTCCCATTTGACCCTGCTATTCCTCTGCTAGGTATATATAGAAAAGAATTAAAAAATTCATATCACAGTGATATATGTGCACCCATGTTTATAGCAGCTTAGTTTGTGATAGCTAAATCTTGGAAACAACCAAAATGTCCATTCAACTGGAGACTGGATAAAAATGTGGTTCTTTTATAGAGTGGAGTATTACTCTGCCATAAAAAATGATAAGATTGAGTCATTTGTACTCAAATGGATGTACCATCAGCATATCCTCATAAGTGAAACAAATAGATCACAGATGTGTAAATATCATATCTTTTCTCTGGCATGAGAAAATGAAGATGTAAATGAGTTCTAGAATGTATGGTCAATATTGTGAAATAGAAAATATTCAAAGGGAAATGGAATGTAAGGGTAAATAACAAGGCATAAAATAATGAGATGATAAAAAAAAGAAACAAATCTGATGTATATAAGGGGGTGGGGTTGTAGGGTGGTAAGGGCATGGGAAAAAATGAGAATTAAGTTGTGTCATATTCTGGTACAAATTCTCATTGTTGAGTCCGATCATGATGTGTATATATAATATACCAATAAAGATTTGAATTTTTAAAAAAGGCTCATAATAAGGAGAAAAGATTCAGCTATGCAGCTATGCTGTGAGGACCTTCTGAGTCCTCCTCTATGCTGGGTTCCAGGCCAGCACAGAAACTTCCAAAGTGTCCTCAGTGAAAACACATTTTGTGGGAAAACATACATTCACTCATCTATTCAGCTCTTAAGCTCCTAAAATGTGCCAGACACTACTACAAGTACTAGCAAGAAAGACAAAGCTAAAATATTCAACAACCATAGGGCATGGTTACAAAATCACATAGGATGCTCTGTTGGGTCCAATAATGACCCTCATAATCCAGGATCAGGTAAAGGTCCAGAGCATAGAGAGAGAGAGCAAGAATGGCTAGGACCTCAGAGAAGGAAGACAAGCCTTAGGGTAGCTGTTAATTATCAACCAGAGTAACTTTTCTTCTTTTTTTTTTGGAGACAGGTCTCACTTTTGTAGTTCAGGCTGGCCCTGAGTTTAGCCTCAAACTCACAGCATTTCTCCTGCCTCTGCCTCCAGAGTGCTGGGATTATATTCATGAGCCACCACGCCCAGCACTGTGGTATGTGGTACTGATTGCTGGTGGGTATGAGTCTCCACGCCCAGTAATGTTGTATGTGGTTACCAGGGATCGAACCCGCAAGGTAGGTACCAGAACTACTGAGCTAAATCTCCGGCCCCAGAGCAACATTTCAATAGCAGGGAAGGCCCGATGTGTAAGTACCAACTGAGTAACACCCTTGGACATAGAGACGTACACTTCTCTCCAGCCTTTAAACATGGTATGGTAAATGCTAAGGTAAAAGTCATCAGGAAGTACAGAGGATACAGTGAACTCAGCCTTACAGCTGAAGGGTGGCTTCCCAAAAGAGGTGCTAACCACGTCCCTTGTTCATCAGCCAGACATGCAGGGGACCGCAGTCCCCAAAGCCTCATAGAGTGGCTTCATGAGGACAGTCAGAGAACCCTCGCCCCTTTCCTTGCGGGGTGCCTGTTGTCACCAGCTCTTCCTTTGTGTTTCCTAGTCTCAGAACAGCTACAACGAAGGTGACTATGAAGGAGCCAGGCGGCTGGGGCGGAATGCCAAGTGGGTGGCCGTCGCCTCCATCATCATCGGCCTTGTCATCATCACCATCTCTTGTGTGGTGCACTTCACGAGGAAGTAAGTGGGTTTTTTGAATCCTTCCTAATATTAAGCAGCTTGTCTGGAGTACCCATTAGAATCTGTTAGACGAGGTTAAGATGTGCTCTGGTAACAAACAACAACAACCAAAGGTTTTCACATTTTCTTCATGGTAAGTGGGCTCTGTAATCGAGGAACTTTCTTGCCTCCCTCAGTCATGCAGGATCCCAGGCTGACTAAAAACCTGCCATCTGACTCTATTCTACCTACAACAGGAGTTAACAAATGTTTTCTGTAAAGGGCCAGATAGTAAATATTTTAGGCTTGCAGGCCAAGTGGTCCCTGTTAAGGATTCTATCCCACTACTAGCACTGCCATTTTAGCATAAGAGCAGACAATATGTAAATAAATGTGCATGGCTGTGTGCCAATAAAACTTTATTTATAAAAGTAGATTATTTTCAGCAGTCCCTAGTTTGTAAGCCTCTGATACAGAACAGGCAGTGTCCTCAGGCTAATGTGAAGAGAAAGAGAAAGACTCATGTAGGCTACTCCCTGCCTCAGCCCAGGCGTCACAGATGTCACTAGACTCACAATTAAATCACTAAAACCAATCAGTCACCTTCCACCACCCATAAAAGGATAAAAGCTGAAGAAATGTAAAGTATATCTGGGCTTTTTCCTCAATCTGCCTAACCATGGGCTCTGTAAATGACTTCCTGCATAACTCTGCCTCAAACTGACCTAAACATTTTTTAGTTTCAGAACAGAAGAGCCACCACTTGTTTTGAGGATTGCCAGTGAGTCCTCATCTCATAAAAGGAGGAATGCTGTTAACCTTTCCCCCTGGAGTTGGATAAATTTCTTCTGATGTCTTTAATTAGCTGAGATGAGCTTTGCCTAGAACCAAGGACATTTCCATTGGAAATTTGTCAGAAGGCAAGGTGATGTGACAAGCAACCCAGACCCAGAATGGCAAGCCCCAATCCATCTGTCTTCTGGGTAAATCCTGCCCACATAGCTAAGAATGCTGAGAAATCCTTTAACTTTTCTGTCACAGGGGTACAGCTATTCCTACACCTTGGACTGAAGCATTTTGACAGATCTGCCTGAGCTGAGAAAGCCAACTTCTTTGGCTTGATTGACCAAAGAGGCTCATCTGGGTGGGTGAGACAGGAATGGGCATCCTTCATTCTGCCAGGTCAAGCAACCCAACCTTGGCAAGTAAGGAACGTAAACATGACAGCAGATCACTTTCCTGTTGGACAAGCCAGGACCAGGAACAGTTAATGGCTGCTGGATGGAGGAGGTGATGTCATAGTAGGAACTACCCCACAGGAAAAATAGGTAGATTTGTTCAAAGAATGAAGAGGAGAACGCTAAGACATCTAAGGAAACAAGTTTTCCTACTTTCATGACATACATATCAAGAGCAACAAATTGACTGAGATGTGGTGATATTAGTCTTTCTTTGGTACATGGTAAGAAAACAGCCTTCCTTGGTCTTTAAATAAGGCACTGTATATATGCACACTTGAGTATACACATGTGTGCATGGACACGAGCCATGGAGTACGTAGTTGATGCTACAGGTCTGGCACCAGATTGCGTACACAGATCTTCCCCGACTACTTACTCATCTTCACCCAACTGTTGAACCTCCTGAACCTCCGTGTCCTTACTTGTAAAATGAGGATCATAGTAGTTCCCAATTCATAAAGCTACTGCAGAAGTTAATTAAATGACCCACCGAACATGCACTGTTTGGTGCCTGTCCTTTAGTTGGTGTACTAAGTCTTCAGACCAGCTCTTAATCATAGGATTACTATCATGACCAACATGACTGACAGAGGACATAAGAATTTAGGGTCCTGCTAAAAAGGGTTCTAGACTTTGCACCTGACTCAAAGGACTGTGTCTGAAAGGAATGAGGCCAAGACTTTCTCAGCTCCTGGAGATCTGTGAAAATACACACTGCCCAGATCAGTGTTTAAGCTGAGTATGTGATAATAATAGCAGCTGACGCTGACACCAGATACCATTCAAAGCTCTTAAATGAATTAATCCTCATTGGTCACTTACAACAACCCAGAGAGGAAGTTATCACCCCCATTTTGCATATAAGGAAATTTAGGCTCAGAGGTGAAGTCTAAATTCTCCCAGCTAGTTAGTGGTAAAGACAGAGCTTAGCCAGTTGTGGTGGCTCTCACTTGTCATCCCAGCACTGAGCAGAAGGATCACTGCAAGTGTGAGGCCAGCTGAGACTACATAGTAAGTTCAAGGCCAACCTGGACTATGAAGCAAGACTTGGTCTCAGAAAAACACAAACAAAAACAAAGACAGAGTTGAAGTGCGGCTCTTCAGGCCTTGTTCTTAACCCCCAGCCCACACTTCTCTGCACCAAGTGTCCCTTCTAGCAAACCCCATTGCATTAAACAGCACTTGCCTTGTTAATTCCAGCATTCCTTCCTGTGAGGGCAGTGTGGGAAGTTTCGATTTACAAAAACCATTTGATGAGGCAGGGCCCAGGGTCACAATGTCAGGTGGGAAACATTCCTGAACATGGCGGCCTGGTGATCGGACAAGACGCCAGGGAGCAGTGGGAGCCGTGGTGAACTGGAGAGCAGCATGGAGGCTTCACTTAGCAAGCAATGTTGGAAATCTGGGTTTTAATGGAAAGCTAGCTGATTTTTCATGTTGACTACCAAAGGTAATAGTCAGGGCCCGAAGGAAACAAACAGAAATCAACAACTGTATCTGCAGCCTGCGTACTAGCTACTTCGCAATCCACGAGGAAAGATTTGGCTTTCAAAGATCAATTTGCCTAGGAGAATTATCCAAGAAGTCTGAACAAGGAACCCAAAATTTCTCATAGTTCTTTCTCCATTCTTCACATGAATGTGTCTTTTTTTTTTTGAGACAAGGTCTCGCTTTGTAGTTCAGGCTGGCCCTGAGCTCAGCCTCCAACTCACATCACAGCAATCCTCCTGCCTCTGCCTCCCAAGTGCTGGGATTACAGGCGTGAGCCACCACGGCCAGCACTGTGGTATGTGGTGCTGGTTGCTGCTGGGTGTGAGTCTCCATGCCCAGTATTGTATGTGGTTACCAAAGATTGAACCCAGGTCCTTGCGCTTCCAAACAGGTGCTGGAACCACTGAGCTAAATCCCCAGCCCAATGTGAATGTTTCTATCTGGAGAAGAAATGCTGATCTGTACATGCTTGTGGTCAAAGCATTCTTAATAAGACTAAAAAGCATGAAAGAGTCAGTTTTCCACTTCGAGTTAGAGAATTAGGATCCAAGTCCTGCTTCTAACACACAGACCATCTGAGAAATGAACAAAGTTCTCTGGGACTCCATTTCCCTATCAACCCTATGTAGAAGGTCTGACTCTTTTTAGATAACTTTCTGCATTATCAAAGAAAATGATTTTTCATAGTCAGAATTCCATGAAGAAACTCAAACTTAAACTTTGTCATGCATGAAGGAAAGAAAAAGACAGGAGATAAAAAGGAGAAGGAGTGAAGAGAGAGACAGATGAAGAGACAAAAAGGGACAGAGAGGGAGGAACTAAACCTTAGGGGATTAAATAAATTATGTCTTCCATTAAGGAGAATAATCCGGCCAATTTCTCAGTCATCCTTTGAAATTAAATTCCCTAGCCCTAGTTTACTAGAGGAATTGAATGCCAGTATGGAACTAACAAACCAGAGGCTTAAAAGAAATGCTCATCCAGGCCCCACCTCAAAAGATTACGGTTGGCTAAATCAGATACGAGCCCCAGGAATCTCTTTTTCAGCTCCTACTCTGGAGATTCAAACGCTGATGGTTTGCAGAACCCTCTTCGCCAAACCCTGGCAAATTCCTTCCTGTCGGAGCCTAAAAGGAAGAACACACTGACGGTAGCTGTTAATGGAGTGGTCAGTTTTCATTGACATCAGCAAACTCATCCTCCTAACTTGTTACGTCTAAGTCAGTGCCAATGAGGGGAATAAGATTACTGGCCTAGCAGATGTACCCGGGAGGCCCTGTTGTAACTATCTGAAGACAGGGAGAAGACCTGGGAAAATCTGACTATGCAGGACTCCGAGACTGAATGAGAATATCATTTCTGGGTTACATTTTTAAAATATAGCCTGAAGTAAATTACCACCTTTAAAAAACTGTGAAGTCCTTTATGCATGTATGTGTATATATATATATGTTAGTCTCAGGTTTGGATTACAGATCAGTGCTAGAGTACCTGCTGAAGTATATGCAGTGCCCTGGATTTAATCCCCAGAACTGTGAAAAATTAATTACTTTTAAAAATAAAGAGTATCTTTATCCATATATATATTTTTTTGAGACAGGGTCTCATTTTGTAGTTCAGGCTGGCCCTGAGCTCAGCCTCAAACTCACATCACAGCAATCCTCCTGCCTCTGCCTCCCGAGTGCTGGGATTACAGGTGTGAGCCAAGCACTGTGGTATGTGGTACTGGTTGCTGTTGGGTGTGAGTTTCCACACCCAGTATTGTATGTGGTTGCTGGGGAATCAAACCTGGGCCCTTGCCCTTGCAAGACAGGCACTGGAACCACTGAGCTAACTCCCCGGCCCTCTTTCCATATTGAGAAGACGGTAACAGATCTGTAGGAGAACAGATTGAAACTCAAATGGTTGAAATCCCAGCTTGTTTACTTTTGTTGCATAGTCTCCGATTGTAATACTCTGCGTAGCAAACTCATGAAAAGAACTCATCTGTCCTAATTTTATAGGGTATCTATGTAAACCACAAGGTGATTGGACAAAGAAAGAGAGAGTTTCATGTCATCAAATTGCTAAGAACTGAGAATCATGGCACTGAAATATTCAATAGCTCTGGGTAGAATATTATGTTGACAGAGGGTTCTGATCCCAGTGAAAATCAGAAACTTGCCATTTCTCAAAGTCAGAAAATTCTCTGCCCCTACATTGCTGGAGAGAGTGGAGAGATGAATCATGTAGGTAAAATATTTAAATATTATGGTAGTCTATGTATCAATCCTAACAAATTCAAATCTCCTGCAGGCTCCTACTTTCTCTTGGTCCCTTGAGATTTCAAGCAAGGTTTCAAGTAGACGGAACAAGTAGGTTACTCTCGTAGCTGAGGTTGGAGACAAAAAATTCAGCTGTGGTGCTCCAGAAAAGACAGACTCCCAGGCCTGAGTCAAGTAGCCTTGAACTATGTATTATCATGAGAAGCACACACACGAAATTAATTTAAATGTTCTAAAGTTGCTGAGGCACTGTGGGGGACACAGGCCACAAAGTAAGACTTTTTTACAGCCCTAGTATGAGTTAGTTTTTCTTCCACCTCTTCAAGCAATTTTGACGCCCATCAGCAATCAGAACCACCTACCACAGTGCCGGCCGTGGTGGCTCAACACCTGTAATCCCAGCATTCAGGAGGCAGAGGCGGGAGGACTGCTGTGAGTTCGAGGCTGAGTTCAGGGCCAGCCTGAACTACAGAAGTGAGACCCTGTCTCCAAAAAATAAGAGGTGACCCAATGCCAAGGTGGAAGACATGGTTGGGCAAATATACAGAAATGTTTGAGGCTCTCTGTTTTCTCTGTAATGACACGCTCTAGATGCTCTCGGGTCCCTCTCAGGGTTGTTGAGGAGGATTCATCATGCAGGCACGATTGATCATACCGTCACCATTGGTAATGAGCTCTGTCTTCAGCCCCTCTCCCTTCCCCATCGTTGTGTGCAGCTGAAAGTTCCAACACTTTGGGTGGTTCCTCTGACAACCAGGCTGCATGGTGAGACACCGAGGAACTCACCTAGAGTCTCTCGTAGAACAAAAGATACTCAGATCACCCAGGAAATTCCAAGGATTTTAGAAGCTTTGTGTCAAGAACCAAACATTAGAACAAAAGATTCTCTTCATACAGTGCTTCTATCTGCAAGCACGTGAAATTCTCAAGAAACAGGCAGAGACCAAATCATTATTTCTTATCATATCACAGTATAACAATTAAGATAATGTGTTGCAGCTTCAGTTAGGTTGCTTCCCTGGAAAATTTGTACACGTCCCAAGCTTCTTCTTTTTCCTCCTCCCTATTGGGCAGAGTCAAGATCATTCATCTAACATTCAATACAGTGGAACTTCTTTAGCAGAAAAGTCAACTGACCATGACAAAGTTTGGATACAAAGGAGAGAAGGGTTTATTCTCCACCACAAAAATGACATTCTCAGTTGATCCTGGCAGCACAGAGGAGCTTCGCTTTTCTTGGGAGTGAAGTTCGTGTTTCCAGGTGAGCTTTGACAATAGCCCAACTTGGCGCAGCCATGGCAGGGCACCCTCTATGGACTCACACGTGGATCTTGCCCAGCCCCACATGCTCAGGAAAGATCCCTAATGCCGGGAAACATGACGATCATGTGAGCTGAGCACCCGCTGAGGTGGTTGGCTGTGTAGAGCTCTTGGTGTCCCTGTAAATGCTGAAAACATGCTCCACACTCATAGGAGGGACAGAAATGATCTTGTATGGATGGGGATGTAGCTCAGCAGTGCTGCACTTGCCTGCCAAGTGCAAAGTCCTGAGTTCAATCCGTGGTACCACAAAAAAAACCTTATCATCCATGTTCATGACCATGGAGTGGAGTTACATATAGATCCCCCAGCTCCATTTGGATTTATTTTTTCTTCTCAAGAAACATAAGTTAAATGCACATAGACAACGTGATCTATTAACTTACATCTTTGAGTGATCTTCGAGATATAGAATCAGCCAGGTTCATACCTAGTGAATTAAAAATGCTCGTTTCCCACTCATAAGAGCCTGTGTGTTTCAACGTTTATCTTAGGAAAGAACTTGACCTCTAAGCAGGTTTAACAGCTCCAAAACTACATCACATTAGAAGGCACAGATGGAGCAGGAAATAACCCTTTATGTATTGAGAAAGCCTCTCTCTTATAAACAAATGGACTTGGATTCTTCTGTGGCCTCAAAATATCCCGTAATTGTGTCAGGATCGGAAGGGAGCCCATTGTATATCAAGATGAGCATGAAGCGAGAACTTGGATTTTTTTGCAAAAACAGAAGGAAATCTATCTTCTCCCCTCTATTACTGGCTATGGCTAAGCTTGCTGAGAACTGTTTTTGTCTAGACGTGTCTGGAGATCTTGTGTGTGTGTGATTTCATAATGAAAAATGGGGATGTAACTTATTTCCAGAGGGAAAAGGGCAGAAGAGTTTTTCTTTGTTGTCTTAGATGAATTGATGGGGAGAAAAGTCAGACTTAAATTGCCAGGAACAACAGAAATTTTTTTACTGTGAAAAAGATATAAGCTAGTGGGTCATTAATGCAGAAATCGGAATAAACATGAAAAAGGACTTCAGTCTCTCTGGGAAACAGGGAAGTACAAATGAGAGCCATAGTGAATAACCATGTTATTTTGTCTGCCAAGCTGAAGCCATGAGAGAGATGGGTAGTATCGAGGTTGGCAGGGTGGGCAAAACCTGGGTACTGTACCACTGGTGGAGGAGTAAGTTGGGTCAGTCTTTTGGAAAGCCAATCTTGATGTGACAGTCCGTCCTCTTGTGTCCACGGGTTCTACATCCATGGATTCAACCAAAATGCTTGGAAAAAAAACAATCATGTGCACCTGTGTTAACACGTACTGACCATTTTCTTGTCATTCTCTGTCCAGCACAGTATAACAGCAGTTCGCACGGCGCTTGCCTTGTGCAGCTTTGCAAGGAATCTCAAGATGATATGCAGGATACAAGATGATTTGTGCCACTTACATGCAAATACAGGCTTTGAGCTTCTGGGATTCAGTATCCATGGAGGAGCCTTGAGCCAATTTCTTGGTTACTACAGGCGGTTCATATTTATTAAGTTTTAAAATCCACATCTCTGCCAGCCTATTAATTTTGTTTCTCAAAACCCACCCCTGGAGATAGGTGTACAAAAATGTGTGTGAAAAAACAAGAAAGAAAAATGCATGTGAACCTTATTCTCCATGATAGCTACACATTACAATCACCTGGGGAGATTAAAAAAAAAAAAAATCAATGCCCAGGGTTCAGGTGAGCCCAATTAAATTAGCATCGGCCATGATGGGCCAGGCACTTAGGAGGTTTTAGAGCTCGATGCTTCAGATATGCAAGGATACTTGGGGCAGCTTTGTTTAAAATAGGGAAAACTTGAAAAAAAAATATCAAAATGCCCATGAGTAAGCAGAGTAAATAAGCAGGGGTTTATTCATAAAACAGGATACAATATATGAGACATCTTTCTTCCAATGATGTTCCAAGACCCCGCGTGGCCTAGTCGCAGCCTCTCTGTTCTCAACTCCTAGCACTCTTTTCATTCCCCACCTCAGCCATAGCAGATGCTCCCACACAAGCTTGTTGCCTCAGGGCCCTTGCACATGCTGTTCCCACTGGCTGTCACAGTCTTCCTCCTAATATCTGTACAGCTTGTTCCCATCTTTCCCTTTGGTGCTTGTTCATATATTACCTTTGCAGAGAAGCGGTCCCTTGATTCCATTTTCCTTATCATTCTAGCACTTACCACACCCTGACAAATTATGTATTTATGAACTACTTCCCTCTGCTAGCGTGAAAATTCCAGGTACATTTTCATTCTTGTCGCAGCCCATAATAACAGAACAGAGTATTGGAAGGCGCCTCCTTCGAAGCTGGACTGCTGGAGTTTAGGTCCAGCTTCTAGATCTAAGCAGTGCTGTGTCTTTGGATGTCTTTTAACCACTATTTGTCTCAATTTTCTCTTACGTAAGATGAATATAGGAACAGTATCTACTTCCTAGAGCAGGAGACTCAGACTGTACAAAGCTTAACACCCAGATTAAAGTGCAGAAAGGATCCTGACTACAAAGTCACTCACTGTGTAACTGCTGGGATTTCTGTCATCAGCACCTACAACAGTGTCCGGCTGGTAAATATTTATTAATTAAATGCATGAATAAATAAAAAGAATAATTAAAAATAATACACAACCAGCCCTCCACATCTATGAGCTTTGCATTTGCGAATTCAACTACAGAAGTTAAAAAAAAAAAAATGGACTGATCCTGCACTGAGCATAAACAGACTTTTTCTTATCATTAATCCCATGACAAGTACAGTGTAACAGCCACTCCCGTAGCTCTTACATTGTACTGGGTACTATAGAGAGATGATTTTAAGTATATGGGAAGGTGTGCATAGGCTGTTTGTAGATACTGTGTTGTTTCATAAAAGGCACTTGAACATTCTTTGATGTGAGTGTTCTTGGCGAGTCTTAGAATTAATTCCCTTGGAGACTGAAGGAAAACTGGACAGTATGACCTGACCAGTAAATGCAGGGTGCACACTACACTTCCAACGGCACCTCTAACCGCTGGAGAGGAGGATGAAATAGAGAAATGCTCAAGACGTCTTTCCGTATCTGCATCATTTGCTGTTTTTCGTGTAAATTAAAATATATTTTCCAAGTCAGGCATGATGGCACCTGTCTATAATCCTAGCACTCCAAGGGGCTGAGGCAGGAAGATCCAGAGTTCCGGCCCAGCTTGGATGACTCAGTAACTTATTGAGATCCTGTTTGGAAATAAAAAATTTAAACAGGGGTAGGGATGTAACTCAGTGAGGTCGATAGAGAGCAGATACAGATTGGATGATACAGATATAGACAGACGACTCCAGATATAATGGGAACCCGTCCTTGGAGACAAAAGCCAGCAAATCTGCTGGTCAATTGCAGCACTTGTGTAGCCAGAAAGCTCTCCAACAACTAAGAAATCGTCTAGCCCACCTCGGAGGCTTGGTCGCTGTCTTTCTATCTCACTCTATCTGTCTATCACACAGTGTCTGAGGAGCTTGAGGGCGGCTGCAAGCATGGAGGATGACCCTCATCCACACACCCAGAAGTCGGAGAGGAATGGATCCTTGACTGTAGACTGTGAGATCTCTTCCTCAGGACTCTCCAGAGGCGGGTCCCTGGCCAACAAACAACAACAAGAAGTCCAAAATTTAGGAAACCCAAGCCACACAGCCTCGTCAGCCGATGTCACTGCTTTGTAAAAAAGAAGAAAATGAAACCTCGTTTTGTCTGCTGATCATTCTTATTCTCCAGAGATGAACTCCAGGAATCTCCTGCCTCTGCATTGGATGGGGGTCTGGATCTGGGGATAGGAGGCTCCAGGAAGACGCTAGTGTTTATAGCATCAAGTACAGCATGTTTAAAGTTGTCTACAACAGTTGAATTCATGAATTTTTTTTTCTTTCGTTTTTTCATGTTGTAGATTTGCTTTGATCTTTAGTAACTGCTTCGCCATCCGCATGCCCAGACCTCACCCACCAGCTCATCAGAGACCTAAAGACTCTGGCCTTCCGTCCTGATCCTTGTTTTTCCTAATAGCACCCCACCCCCACACTCTTGCTTGTGGTCATGTTGGTCAGTTTGATCAAAGCTCAGTCTTCACTCAAGCAGATTTTGAGAATGTACCTAGTGGTCCATCCTAGGTTCATGAGTATCCTCTCCATCCCAAGTTTGGGGATAAACTGTCTGTGTTTACAGACTATGCTCCCCCGACCCTCACCTCCACCCTCCTCATATCCTCTCTCTCTCCCCTCAACCAAGCTCTTTGGTTTTTTTGGATCCCTGGGACACATCCCCCTCCCACTGTATTTCTCTCCTGTCAAATCTTTTAGGTCAGAATGAACTGGTTTGACAACACTGCCTGCCGGAATGCGCTGCCACAGGGTCTGCAGTGTGTGCCGCTGGTGGTACACAGGTGATTTCTAATGAGCTCGTACTAACTGTACTGAATCACACAATCAGCCTTTGCTGTTCTTTCTCGGTCCTGATCCCAGCTTGGAGAAAGTCTGTTCTGGGCTCCTGGATCCTTAACACCTTTTTGACACTGTGATTCTTTGGCCTTTTAAACAGAAGCAACCCTCAGGCATTGTCTTGTGTCTGCAGAGAATTCAGTGATGCTGTTTTGTCTTCACGGTATTTATTTTATTTGTTACCGTCCATTCATGGCTGTGCCAAGATGTGTGTGCTATATCGCTTCTGTTCAAATAAATTTACTTACAAATCAGTGGACTCAAAGACAAATATCAGGCAATCAGCATAAGAGGAGATAAATACATATATAAATGGCAAAGGTCATTTCAAGAAGTAATGTGGGAAACACTGCGGTGACGAACATTTATTTTCAAGAGGCTGGGGATTTAGCTCGGTGGTTCCACTACATGCCTCACAAGCACAAGGTCCTAAGTTTAATGTCTGGTACAAAAGAAAAAATAGATTCAAAAGAACAGGCAGCTTATTCTAATTCAATGAACAAGAATCTCAGAGTAAAAATGCTTTTTTTTTTTTTTTTTTTTAATACACCAGCTATGCAAGTTGATTTCAGGCAAGTTCCTTAGCTTCTCCGTGCTTCTAATTTCTTCATCGTGGCAAATGGAGATAAGAACACTTGTCTATTTGCCGCATAGGAGTATGGGAGGTGCATAAAAGAGGAGAAACTCTAAGGGCTGTACAAATACAAAACACGATTCTTAGAACAGTTTAAATCTGAGGCATTTGCTAAAATACTAGACCCTGGCGAAAAAAAAGAAGAAAAGTTCATGGGCAGTGGATAGCCAGCACTTTTCCGAGGAGGACACCAAGTCAGGGACATGAATTCTCAGCTTATCGGGATGCTGGCGCCATTCCAATATATTGGATCTTGATTTTGTTTCTGATTTTGTTGTTTGTTTATGTGTGTTTGGGTCCCTTCCTAGTCTTTTATTCAAATCAAGTGAAAATGGTTTCTGAGAGGGAGAATAAAAATGGTTTTAAGTAAGACCGTCTAGTATGGTGTGCGAGTCATGTTTTCGTAGGATTCTCATTGTGCTAGGCATTTCCATAACCAAAATGGGCTCATCTGTCTCAGCATCCACTCATACAGACCACAGACAGAGCAGGGAAGGGGCTAGAGAGACACCCTCCAAACTAATATGGCTGCCAGTGCCCCTTCAGGAGGCATCACAAACATTGCTTCGGCTCTGATCAAAATAAAGCAAGAAAAATTCTGTCACTAAGTGAGATTCGCAGAATTCAGGAGGCTCTGATATTCTCATCGAACACCGACAAAGTAAATTGCTGCCTTCCCCAGGACATTCTGCAAAGCTGAACTTCCCCCTCGCTTTACTCTCAAAAGCGCAATTAGAAAAGGATTGATGTAATGAATCTCCCAAGAGACTTTTTCATTAGCAGTGACAAAGGCCAGCTAGAGAAAAAAAAAAAAAAAAAACTGGCTAGAGCTTACTGTTGATGTGACTGAAAATTCCAGGGTGGCATCAGGTGGGGTGGATCCTGGTGGTCAGTGTTATCAAGAACTTGTCCCTCTATCTCTGGCAGCCCCAATTTATTGAGTTCATTGTAGTTGCACTGTGATGAGGTGGCTTCCATTAGCTTTGGACATTTTCCTATCAAATTAGCAACACCTGCAAAAGTAAAGTGTTTCTGCCTTCATAGCTCCACAAGAAAAAAACTAAAAAAAACAAATAGGTTCATTTCAAAATCATGCATAGTTGATTCAAAACAGGAAGTTGCCCATCGGAATAATAGCTAATGATCCATTTACAAATAGATGCGAGCACCTTATCCACTCAAACTGGTACTTGGCCAGCAGTCTTTGCCCCCTCTTGGGCCAGGCCATAAGTCAGTATTGAACCCCTGGAGTTCAATGTGAGGCTGACTCTATACAATCTTTATGGGTTGAGAGTATGGGGAGGGGTGGTTCCCCAAAGGAAAGCCAAAGTGCTTTTACCAGAAGGAGAGACAGATGCTGGGCAGAACAAACAACCACTGTCCACATTAAGCATTCTGCTTCTAACTATGTTTTCCACACACAGGATAACAGGAATCCATTGTGCTGTCACTCACATCCATTTCTTCATCTGGCCCATCTGTCTAGAACACCTGCTCAACCCTAGATACTAGGCCAGGCTTTTGGAAATTCCAGTATGATCAGGGGAGACCCCTGAGAAGGTTGCTCACAGTCTAAAGGGAGGTAAGGGGCACATACACAAACAAAGAAGGAGCTGACAGAATAGTACGGCGTTGCTTTGAGTAGGCAGCTCTGGCTCCAAGTGAAGGGGGGGGGATTCTGGGAACACGTGTTCCTGTCCCACCCTCTCTTTGTATTGCTCAGGCTGATGTGGCAACGGCTCTTGAAGTTGCCCCGTCTTTGCCCACAAGTTATGGGCAGAAGCAGATGCAGACATAAAATCGCTGGCCTCAGCTCCTGGATCAGCAAATTATCTTTGGCCTACAGCAAGACAGCTGCGTTCAGCAAAACAGCACCATGCATGTATCTTGATACGTAACCTTAGATCCAGGCGTCTAAATATAAGAGACAGTTTTGGGCCACCAATTAAAAAAAAATCTAAAATATTCTAAAATAGTGTGTACCTTCTTGGGGTACCATTAACTCTTAAGAAATGGATGCTGAATATTTCAGCCCTAGAAATTACCTATGCTATAAAATATGCTCCTGAACCCAGATATTTTTAATTCCAGTACTGACAAATGCAAAGAGGCATAAATGCTACTCAAGATGGAAAAACCACTACAAGAAAGAATCCCCTTTTGAACAGATTGATTGGTTGATTAATGGATTGATTCCAAAAGAGATTTATTTATAAGGGATCAAGAGAGACCAGTGCAAAGTCACGTCTGGGCAGTCTGCGTGAGGTATCTCTGTTTCACTCTGGGTATTTGTTCAAACAGGATGAGTGCCCTGTCCAAGCTACAGCCCTCAAGCCACAGAGTTCCACTCACTTCCTGTCCGAGTGTAAGTTTTCCCCATTCACATGCACAGACTGGCTCATGGCCTCGCCCTGCCGTTTGACTTTTCCCCAGGTTGTCTGCTCCTGACCCTGCCACCTTCATTCCTGTGGAATTCTGTGAATGGGAACAAGTTGTGCTTTGGTGTCAACATTAGGAGGAAGTTATTAGAGGCCAAATCTTGCCTTGGGAGAGGTAACAAATGGCCTGATGACTTAGCATGAAAGAAGACCGCACATAAATCTTTACACCTTAGAGGGAAGGTAAGTGAGAGCCATTTCCAAAGCTCATCTACACAATTACAATTATGTCTCTTTGTGTTTTACGTTCTGATGGATGGTATTGCATATATTACAAGCGTGGAGACTTAGCCCAAATTCATCACCTATGGTTTGGAAGGTAAAAAGTCTTAAATGAGTCTCACTGGGCCAAAATGAAAATGCCTTTAGATTGTGAGCAACTTTCCTAGAAGCTCATCACAGAATCCCCTTTTCTGTCTTTTCCACATGACAGAGGCCCCACCCTCCTTGGCTCATACATAAGAAATTGGACCAAGAATCAGCAAATGGAATCATACAAAATTAAAAAACTTCCGCACAGCAAAGAAAACAACCAAGTGAAAAGACAATCCACAGAATAGGAAAACTTTTTCTCCAGGTATTCCTCAGACAGACAACTAACCTCTAGAATATATAAGAAACTCTAAAAATTAGGCTCCCCCCAAATAAAATACCCAATCAAAAAATAGGCAACTAAAATAAATAGATACTTCACAAAAGAACAAATAAAAAAGCTAATAAACACATGATGAAATGTTTGACATTAACAGCCATTAGGGAAATACAAATTAAAACAACACTGAGATTCTACCTTACCTTAGAAAGAATGGCGATCATCCAGAAATCACATAATAATAAATAATGAAAATCTTTACAAGACTGTGGGAGGAGGACCCATCTACATTGCTGGTGGGAATGTATACAAGTACAATCACCATGGAAATCAGTATGGAGATTCTGCAAAAAATTAAAATTAGAAATTTCCTTTCTAAGTATCTTCCCAAAAGAGTAAAAGACATCAGATGACATACATATCCCTGTGTACAGCAACACAATTCACAAAAGCGAAATCTTGGAGGTGGTCTGTGTCCATCAAACAGATGAATGGATCAAGAAAATGCAGTGTTTACACACATCGGAGTACTATTGTGCCATAGGACAAGGATGAGTCATTTTTAGGGAGATGGATGCACCTTGAGGCCAATGTCAGTAGAATAAGTCAGACACATAAAATTATCACACGGTTGAGAAGCCCAAACTATGAATAAGGAGCAAAATCAAAAGAGTAGGAAGTAGGAAGGTAAGCCTTTCACAGATGAGAAGGGATTGAGAGGTGGAGGGAAATAGAAGGGAAGTGAGTATTTAAAGAAGGAATTAAGAGGTGTTTTGTACACGGGCCAGCTCCCCACAGTAAATGAAAACATCACGTACCACAAACAAGGGCTAATGTGTTGAAGGTCACCATTGGCCCCTCAACCCTTCTCATACTGCATCCCTCCTCTTGTGACTCCTTTGCTCTCTTCTTCCCAATGTAAAGACCCTACCGTTATCTAGGCCCACCCAGACAGTCTGCAATGATCTCTGTGTTTTAAGGAGCAAACAACCTGAGCTGCTCCTTTAACTATCCTTTGCCACATAGAATATTCGCAGGTGCCGACAATCAATATAGCAACATCTTTGGGAGAGCGTCATTCTGCCTTTCAGATCCTGCCCTGCAAGACACACAGGCAGTAACTGCCAGAGGACTTCAAAACCTAAAGTGAACTCCATCAGTCCTCTGCTGAGACCTACAGGCCACGTGATGGCCTCCCGTGCAATTAAAACCCAAACTTCTATGGTAGCTGCAAAGCACATCATGGTCAGGACCATGGCTGTGCTCAGAGCTCATCTCCTACCCTCTGCCAATCTCTCTACTGCAGCCACTCCCCGGATTTTCTATCACTCCTGCCTCAGGACCTTTGTACGTGCTGTTTCCTCCACCCATAAAGCTATTACTCGATTTTCAGGCTCTATTTTGTGATCTCAATGTAAGGGAACTAGTTGTGCTTTGGTGTAAACATTAGGAGGAAGTTATTAAAGGTGAATGTTCATATTAAAAACAACTTATTACAGTAAAACACACATTGCCACTAATTCTCCTGTCTTAGTTACCTTTCTCATTGCACGACAAAGCACTTGATACCCAAAGGTAAAGGAGGGAAAGCTTATTTGGCTCATACTGCAGGGGTTTCAGTCCATTGTTACCTGAATACAAGGCAGGGTGGCGCAGCAGAGGGGAAGCAGTTCATGGCAGGCAGAAGGCATTAAGCTATAAGCAACAAGTCACAAGCAGTGATCCTCCATCCTTAGCTTATCCAGGCTACTCACCCTGAGGGCGGGTAGCACTCACACCCAGGCTGCAGCAGCCTCAACCAGAGCAGCACATGTGACTCAGTCCTAGTGTCACATCCCTGACCCAGCACCACGTACCCTAGATCCAGCCCCCTCTGATAAGCCCCACTTATGACTGCATGAGGTTTTGTGGGGACAACTAGACACAAGCCTCATTTCGAACATCCTTATGACACCATTCTTGTCCCTTTCTGAAGTAGGTCTGAAAGTCCTCATTTGTGTCTTCACAAGATGTGATCAAAACGTCAGTGAGCGCAGCTGCTGATTTCCGTCCAACAGAAAGGCAGGTGTGTAAAACTATTGCAGTGTGTCCTTCTCCACTTAATTCACAGACCTAGCACCGTGCAACTTCTGGCTCTTCCACAAAGTCCACATGACCACGAAAGGTAAACATTTTGAAGTGATCCAGGACCTCAGGGAAGCCCCAACAGCACAACTCAAAACATTCCTGAAGGAACACTTCCAGAACAGCTTCAGAGAGTGGTAAGAGTGATGGGCTCAGTGTGTCTGAAGCGGGAGGCGGAGTTTGAGGGTGCCATTGGCCATGTGTCTCTTACTTTAATATTTTTTCATTGAAATGTTCACTTTCTACTTTGATCAGACCTCGCATTTCTCAAACCAATGAAGTTTTTCCCAGGTACTCTTCACTTAGCTCATATCCATGTCCATTTCCTGGTCTCCGATGAAATGCATCCTTTGTCTCATGTTAAGCACCTCTTCTTCGGGGACACCCCATGTGCCTGGTCTTCCAGAACATGAGGCTCCCCCATCTGCATGCTCACTCAGCACTAGACCTCATATTTCAAGGTCTTACTACCATGGTGATTACATACACTTCATGTCATTGTCATTTAACATCTGCTTCCCCCACACATCACAGGCCCGCCTGAAGGCAGCAACCAGACTCACGGTGCTCACCTATGTATTCTTTGTTGTTTTATTTTTTTGGTGTCAGGTATTGAACTCCGGACCTTGAGCTTGCAAGAAGGCAGTCTCTGGAACCACTGAGCTACATCCTTGGTCCTGATTGTTTTTGTTTTTTCACCTTTGTATTCTTTTTTTTTTAAGGTTTTTTGAGACAGGGTCTCGCTTTGTGGTTCAGGCTGGCCCTGAGCTCAGCCTCAAACTCACATCACAATCCTCCTGCCTCTGCCTCCCGAGTGCTGGGATTACAGGCATGAGCCACCACGCCCGGCACTGTGGTATGTGGTACTGGTTGCTGCTGGGTGTGGGTCTCCACACCCAGTAT
>PVIR01028383.1:0-16326 GCA_004026965.1 Petromus typicus | reverse complement strand
TCCTTGCGCTTGCAAGACAGGCGCCGGAACCACTGAGCTAACTCCCCGGCCCCTCATTTTTTTTTTTTTAAAGCAACGGATCCTTCGTAATAAAACTCTTAGATACTATATTTCTTCCTAGAAAGACGGAAATGTTTGCTCATTAGCTAAAAGAAGCAATGAGTGGAGGTATTAAAGTAATAAGACCCAGTATTCAAATTGATTCACAGGTACAGATATTTTTCTTTCAAAAACAGTTATGCTCCAAACTAATCGGGAGTATGGAAAAATAAGGAAACATACACAATATTATATGCAAACCTCGTTACATTAATATAAGCTTATCACAAAAGTAGAAAAACAAATAGAATTTACTTTGAATACTGGGGTAAAATTCTTAATACTAGTGAATAAAATTCATCTGAGTATTGAAATAAAAATATATTCTAATGAAGTGGGGCTCAACTCCAGCGCTCCAGAGTAGGAAATCTCTAACATGGACGCTCTCTGAGGGTCGACATTGTTGCAGCTTTTCCCTTTTCTCTATCAGCCAATGTATGTCTGCGACCCATAATCAATGTATTCAGCACGGGGCATCGGGCCATATTCATGTCCTGCTCCCCCCTCCCTCCGCCTTAGTTTGTCCTGTGATCTACCTTTTTTTTTTTTTAAGGTTTTTTGAGACAGGGTCTTGCTTTGTGGTTCAGGCTAGCCCTGAGCTCAGCCTCAAACTCACATCACAGCAATCCTCCTGCCTCTGCCTCCCGAGTGCTGGGATGACAGGCGTGAGCCACCACGCCCGGCACTGTGGTGTGTGTTACTCAGTTGCTGCTGGGTGTAAGTCTCCACACCCAGTATGGCATGTGGTTACCAGGGATCGAACCCGGGTCCTTGTGCTTGCAAGACAGGCGCCGGAACCACTGAGCTAACTCCCTTGTATTTTGTCCCTTAATTACTTTCAGTTTCTCACAGAGGAGGAACCATGCAATATTTAAATTTCTTTGGTTTATTTTACTTATTGTTATGGTCACAAAGGACATCCATTTTCTACAAATGACTGAACTTTATCCTTTTTTGTAGCTGAGTGGTACTCCACTAAAAAGCAAATTTTGTCACTCATCTGTTGAACATTTCCAATATTTAGCTATTGTGGGTTGTGCTGCTATACATGTCACTGTAATATGATGGGTTTTTTTTTTTCCTTAAAATATCTTTTTTAACTCTTTTGGAAAGATAAGTAGTATACCCGAAATGGAATATTTTATTGAGGAATCTAAAAAGCTATGGTTGCACCATAGCTACCAATAACACAGCCTCACCAGCATAGTTTTTGATTTCTTCCTGGAGTAGAATCTGTCTTAATTTCCATTTCTCTAATGTTCAAAGATGCTTAACATTCTTTTTTTTTTTTAAGGTTTTTTGAGACAGGGTCTCACTTTGTAGTTCAGGCTGGCCCTGAGCTCAGCCTCCAACTCACATCACAGCAATCCTCCTGCCTCTGCCTCCCGAGTGCTGGGATGACAGGTGTGAGCCACCAAGCCCAGCACTGTGGTATGTGGTACTGATTGCTGCTGGGGTGAGTCTCCACACCCAGTATTGTATGTGGTTAACAGGGATCAAACCCAGGTCCTTGCGCTTGCAAGACAGGTGGCGGAACCACTGAGCTAAATCCCCGGCCCCATTAACATTCTTTCCCATATTCATTGGCCATCTGTACTTCTGAGAAGGGTCTGTACATCTCAGTTGTCCATTTTCTGATTGAGTTATTTTGGAGGGAGCTAATCTTATTTTTTGAAATGAGTTCTCACTGTAGTTCAGGCTGGCCTTGGCCTATGTAGCCCAGATTGGCCGAGAGCTTGGAGTAATCCTACCTCAGCCTCCTGGGATTACAAGTATATGCCATCGTGCCTGGAAATTTTTTTTTTTTTTTACTTTATACAGTATATTCTAGATTTTAAAACTATCTGCAGTATAGGTAGTAAAACTTTTCCTATTCTGTAGGATGTCTCTTTACTCTCTTAGTATGTCTTTGCTATGTGGAAAGCTTAATGTATGTGATTTCTTTGATTTTTTGTGTTATTTTTGTGCAACTGAGTTTCTTCTAGGTTCTCTAATTTTTTGGAGTATTGCTTCTGAAGTACTTCTGATTCTTTGGATACTGATGATGTGATTTTTGCCTCTCTCATTTCTAAATGCATTGGTAGGATTTTTTTCTCTCTTTTCCCTGGTAGATTAAATCTTCATTTTTTATTAGTCTTTGAACCATAAGTCATGTGAATGCTGTCAGAAGCGTTTCCAAAGGCAGGGAAGTACATGACGACTATGTAAACTGAAATCCCTCATGATGACTGCACACCCAAGGGCCACACAGCTCTCTCCACACAGCCGGTGGGTGCCACTGTGTCCCCTCCTCACCCCTGCAGGCTGCCACACCTGTGAAGACTGGCACTCAGAACCACAGACCAGGCAAGTTCAACACTGGACAGTGACTGTGCACGGCTTTGGAGGCTGAAGTGTGAGAGCTGCGTGTCAGCACAGTGGGGTCCCTCTGTGCTGGGTGGCTGCTTGGCTCAGAGGTGTCTGTTCTCTTATGCCCCACCTCCGTGTCCTTCTGTCTCTGGATCTGAACTTCTTTTATTGTAAGGACATCAGTCATATCAGGTTAAGGCTTACCCTGGCGTCATTTTAATTTGTCAGTGAAGACCCTTCCCCACGTAAGATCACACTCTGCAGCGCTGGATGAGGACCAGTTCTGGGGAACAAACTTCGCTGACAGTAGAGACCCTACCTGAGCCACCTCTGCTTCATCTCTTATCTACACGCAAGCTGGCATCCAAAAAATACTTGCCCAAGTCAGGTGTCTCCCCTGGTGCCCAGCAGCCCACACAGCAGGTGGTTCCCCTTAGCTACACTCTTTCCTCAATGCAGAGAGCTGCCTTTCTTATCCCAGGTCAGTGTGAAAAGTCTGTCGCTGTGTGGTCACTTCTAGTGCTGACAAGTACACTCACAGCTCAGGGGCAGTGCTGAACGCTGAGGGTGGTCTGTCCTCAGTGGGAACAGAGACTCACTACAGAGGACACTGTCAACATTCAGGTGGGCAAAATGGCCCAAATGTGGCTATGGCAGCCTCTTTGCCAAGGCCCTGTGCTGGCTCAGGGTCCATGAGATGAGAGGCTAAACAAACTCAGTATCCTTCACTTGCTCTTACCAAGGGCTGTGAGCCTGGCACTACTGAAAACTTCCTGAGCGGCTAAGGAAACCCTTGCTGAACTCTGGGCTAGCATCATTTCCTAGAAGGACCAGGGGCCACCTTCTGGCGGTGTTAAACCCTGCACCTCTTTCGTCAGGGAGGGGCTGAGGTTTGTCTGTTGGAATAAAGCCGGTCTGAGTACGGCTTTTCCTGGCCTGGCTTTGGCATCCCACCAGTAGTGCCTGCTAAACAGAACCTCTGATTCTTAAAGAGGATGCGCAGCCACAGGCTTGTCTGTAGGACATCCTGTAAAACAGTGGGGCTTAGGGTGCCGAGGATTTAGCTCAGTGGTTCTGGCACCTGTCTTGTAAATGCAAGGGCTCAGGGTTCATCCCCAGTAGCCACATATAATGCTTCACGCCCACCAGCAATCAGTACCACATACCACGGTGCTGGGCATGGTGGTTCACGCCTGTAATCCCAGCACTTGGGAGACAGAGGCAGGAGGATTGCTTTGAGTTCAAGGCTAAGCTCAGGGTCAGCCTGAACTACAAAAAGCCAGACCCTGCCTCAAACAAACATACAAACAAAACAAACAAAAACAACAGGGTTTAAGGAGAGCTGCTACAGTAAGGCAATGCACCTTAGAAACCATTGTTTGGGGCTGGGAACTCTCTCCCCAATCCCCAAGCCAGCACATGGAACTGGCAATCACAGTGGGAATGTGCAACCGGCTCCTAAATATTTCACCTAGCAGGGCTAGAGTGCAGCTCAATGGCAGACTGCCAGCCTAGTACATGTGAGGCTCTAGGTTCCACCCCCAGCACTGAGGTGGGGTGGCTACCAGCTCAATTAGGGATCATTCTCATTCTTGACCTATAAAATCTGCATAAGGGAGCTCTTCTCCGCATGTCCAGGAAAAAGAGAACTTGCCACAAAGATTTGCATCGGAGGCATCTAAAAAAGGAAGGGTACATGATTCAGATCTCATTTCCTCCAGAGACAAAGATTTGAATCAACCAGGTAAGGAGGCTGACAATCTGAGGTGAGGGCAAAGGGTGGATGGGGCCCCACCTGTCTTCCTCTCCTGCCAAGGAGTCACTGGAGCCTCCCTCACCCCTGGAGCACTATCGCTTTCTTGTCCACAACAGCCATGGCCGTGAGGTGGGATCTGATTACAGGGGGAAGGGCAGAGTCCTCTACAGCCCAACCAGCCTCAGAGCCTTGTACTCACCCAGTCATGTCAATTCCCTACTTATGTTGGTTTCACATCTGTCACTTAAGCATCACTGATGAGCTGCCACAGGATCTGCCACCTCTGAAAGTTCCTCAGGTGACTCTCTCGCATGCCCAAGCCTGAAGGCTCATGGCTGTCCCAAATCCTTCACCTCATTCTCCTGCCCAAAGAGGAACAAGGGTTAAAGGCCAGTGAGCAAGAGGACAAGGCAGGGTACAGAAACTTGCTAGTACCCAGAGGAGCCCGGGACCGTGTGTCCTGCTCACCAGGTGGGGCTGGGCACCTCTGCAGGGCCTGCGCCTCTGGCAGCCTGGGTTAAGAAGAACCAGCCAGGTTTCAGAATAAAATGTAGCTTTATTATAGCATAGGAAAGACTACAAGCCATTGGGATGGAAAGGGGCAAACAGGCCCTCAGGAGAAGGTAGGCGTAAACATCTTGGTAATAAAATCTTAAATTACAGCACAATCATTGAAAATTTTTCTTACAATGTTTGTTTTTAGCTACAGTAAACGAAACAATTCACTAAATTGCCAAAAGAACAGCGATTTTACACAAGGAAGCATATACTCCAAGCTAAGGTAGGATGGTGCTCAGGTACAAAGCATGGGGTGTGGCTGGGAGGGGGCTCTGGTAGGGAGGGGACATCACTCTGTCCTGGGCTATCCTCTACTGCTGCTTCACATGCTCAAATGTTCCCTTCAGATGTCTGCCGAGCACAGGCCCACTGCCCTATGATGACGCTGAGACAACGGCTGGCATCTTAAAAATACAGGCTCCCTTAATCTTCTGGTATGAATGAGCGGTAGGATGTAAGAGTCCATTTGGCAAAACCCAAACACCAACACAGGTGGTGGAAAGGAAGCCGGAAAAGCATTTTCCTCAGTAGCCAGGCTGGGAGCTGAGAGAAGATATGCCCCCACCTGTCTGTGTAAAGATGCCCCTTATAACGCTAATGCACCCGAGCATATCACGTGGGGGGCCTGACACTGAGGGCCTGCCTGGCAGAGGGCAAGGCCAAGCAGGAACACGATACTCAGAACCTCTGACCCAGAGACAGTGCCTAGAATGCCAAAGGCAGAGGACAAGGGGAGTAACCTGGATATGAAAGTTTGAAGTAACGCCTATAAAAAGCCGTATCTAATGTTCTAGGACCAACAGTGCCACTGTCCACAAGCAGAAGTGGGTGGGGTAGCTGGGGAGAGGGCAGCAGGCCTGGTCCGCACTCTGCTTGCTTCATGTCTGTTCCAGACAACCCTCATGCCAGGCCCAGTGGGGTACCAAAGAAAGGCTGTGCAGCTCTGATCCTACAGATGATGTCAGCTGTCTTCTTCCAACAGATTTGTTCCCGATTAAGAGACAACATCTCTTCCTGAGTGAGCTTTACACAGTCACAGACCCACAGATCCTGGCGGCATGGGGCCTGGCCTGAAAACCTGGGCCCAGCCATAGTCCTCTGAAGATACTTACTTTAAACTGCAGGTCAATGCAACAGAGAAATGAACCAGGCAAGAGCTTAACACTGCGGCTACTTCACAACCTGCCAACTCTATGACTGCTGCTTCCTGTGTTCACTGTCCATACCTCAATTTACCTAGCTATGAACTAGACTGGTCCCATCTGCCTTTTAATGTGACCAGTCAGCTAAGGAGCTTATTTTCAGGTAATTTTTTAACAAGTCAAAAATTTCTTAACACATGAAAATTGCTCACAATTCAGATTCCACGGACCACGAGTGAAGACTACATACTGGAACATGGTCGTGCTCACTACTGAGCATTACCTGTGGCACAGAAGGTGCAGCCCACAGAACTCATACAACTTGCAGCCTGGCTCGGACAGCAGCACTGTGGATCCCGCTACAGCTCGCCCTGCTCCTCCAGGATGAACACCCCACAATACATAGTTTTCACAAAGCAAGCAGAGCAGAGAGACACAAACTAGCTTAAAACTATTCTCCAACCCCAAGTCCTCTAGGTTGTCATTTTTCAGAAATGGACGATCTGAGTTTGGGTTTGAACTGAAAGATTCATGCAACGATATCTGACAAGAAACATCCTCGATCACATTTGCTGATGAGCTTAATCACAAAGTCGTCTTATTCCCACTACAACTGAAACCACCCCGAACGCAGAGGCACATGAAAGGGGCCCCTCAGTCTCAAATCCAATGCACGAACACTGCACCGCTCTCGAGAGGGAGCTGGACCAGACCAATGACCAGAGAGAAGACGGGAAAGGGGAGGAAGGGGGCTGATGCAGTCACCAAGAAACTGTCCACAGATCAAAAGACCTTTCTGAGTGGCAGCTGTTCCTCCACAGCCTTCACTGTTGTCCCTGGGCAGGAAAAGGTGGAGCCAATAGAAACAGCACTAGTTAAAAAAGCAAGACTCACTCTTGATAATAAGGGAGAAACCATCTAGATTTTAGTATAAACTTGACAATCATTCACTTTACTATTATTACATTTATAAATTCACCACTGTGGAAAAGAGATAAAGGGAGGGAAAAGAAAATACCTATCCTAGGACACCAGAAGGAGACATCTGGGCTGAGGCTTCCACATGCAGGGGGACACTGAGCTGCCTATGGACAGCCACGCAAGGCTTGGGGTCCACAGGCTTTGGAGCTGCTGGACAGCTGCAGGAAATGGGTGAGGAGTTCACCCTCTACTCCACCACCTCCTCCCCGGAGAGAAACGTGCATGCAAGTCCTCTGTCCTTGACCGTCTACTTTACAGTGTCAATGGACCCAAATTCTCAAACAGGCAAGCGGCTTTTAAGCTCTGCATGTGGGAAGGACGCACCAGGCAGAGGGTGCTCTGTGCTGTGAGAACCCCTGGGCCCCACAGGGTTTTGAGGCACACAGGAGAGCTTTGAGTAAGGGTGTCCTGCCTCTTTCCCCACCAGGGTGCAGGGCCCACTCAGCTCTCTGCACTATATGTCTACTCTGGCACCAGCTCCCCATGCAGAGTAGCCAACTGGGCAGACCCTGGCATGGGAGGTGGTGTTGTGGAGTCAGGGAGGCTGGGGGTCATCTTATGAGGCTTGCCGACTTGTCACCCTCCTTTTCTCTGACCAGCTGCAGATGAGGCTACTCATATTCCAGGAACTGTTTGTGGTAGAACAGCAGGTACCTGAGGAGGAAGATAGAAGGGTTTTCATTACAATTCCATTTGAGACAAGTCTGTACTGGGCAAGATGGGGAGGGGTTCTGCCTATATGTGACTCCTGGCTCATGGTTTGAGTTTTGCCCATTTTCAAGGAGATAGTCCCTTGCTGGTTGGGTGACAACGCTCCACCTGTCTTCCTCTCCTGCCAAGGGGTCACCAGAGCCCCCTCACCCCTGGAGCACTATCACTTTGCTGTCCACAACAGCCATGGCTGTGAGGTGGGATCTAATTACAGGGACCATTAAGACAGGTACAGCCCCCATCCCCTCCCTGCCCTCCAATACATGTCTTTCTTGGCAAAACTGGGTTTGAGAGGTAATGGGTGGGGTGGGGATGTTGGACCCAGCTCAGAACCTTACATCCAAATTCTCAAGAATTACTGGAGCTATGGATACTGTGGCCCACCAGAGTTTAGTCTAGTGACACTCACGTGGAGAACAAGAGTGGTCCCCTGGTCCCTGGTAGTGCAACAGTTTTCTATGCCCCAGCAAGACAACCAGCAAAGCGCTGGTTAAAGAACAGATGTGCTCAGTTCATGGCACAGTTAAGATAATGACTATGCGGGGAAGACAATGAGGCCCAGAGCCCCGGCCAGTCTGTCCTGTAGGGCTTTCCTCTCGAGCCCATGCCTCATCAAAACATGCTCTTCCTATCTCCAAGTAAAAAGGTGGCAACAGAGTGCCTCTGGTCAGACATTCCTCCTTATTAAAGTGGCTTTTTTTTTTTTGCAGTACTGGGGATAGAATTTGGGCCCTTATGCTTCCAAGGTAGGCCCATTACCACTTGAGCCAAATCTCTGGCCCTAGGGTGCTCTATCCAGAATATGTCCCATGACTTCGCGCCCAAAGGGTCCAAGAGCTGTACGCTGCCATAGCTTTCGGCCGAGGGGACACAAAGAAGAATTGTTGCTGTGGCTACCTTCCAAGTCCACAGCTGCCTGGTACATACCCTTCACTGTCCAGCACGTCCTTGATGCTGGCCTTGGTGATAATGGCATCATCACATTTGAACCACTGGTCTTTGTGCTGCCGGATGAAGCTTGTATAGTGACCACTCTCCAAGGTCCCTTGATGGTTAACAACAGCAAACAGGGAGTATCTGGTATCGAAGAAGAAGAGGACAGGACAGTTGGCTGATGGTGTTGACACGACCCATGCAGGAAAGGCTGCCCGGGGACTGAGCCAGCGCCCAGGAGCTGCAGAGCAGGGAGCTGGGGGTGGTGCACTCTGTTCCTGTCCAGTTCTAGCTGGCTCCTAGAATCACACTTGGTGCAAGTGGTGGTGACTATGAGAGGTACCATGAACTGTCGCTGTCCAGTCCATTTCTTCTATATGAGACCAACAGCAAGGACAGTCACAGACAGAACATTAAACATGGGGAAGGAACTACAGACCTCCAGACAGAACCTTACTTGCACCAGAGAGTGGGACAAGGCTGAGCTCTCAGGAGGAGGGGCATTTCAGAGGTGAAAGGGTCCTGGATTATCTGGGTGGGGCTTTGCCACATCCATGGGCAAGTGGGAGCCTGCCAGGAAGCAGGTCAGTGGCCTGGAGACTTAGGAGTGCTGCCAGTGCTTTTCTTATCAGTGCCAACACCCTGAGGCAGGCTGATCTCTCACCCCATCCCCCAAAAGCCCAGACACCGACACAAGCTCCACTTACTTGTTGTCATTATTGAGACTGTCCGTGGGCTGCTGGTACTGCCCATTCATCCTGCTCTCTTTGCTGCAACAAACAGCAACAGAATTCAGTGTAAGTCAGAATTCACCTGGAGAGACCCAAGGTGCTGATTATCAGCATGCAGATGCCATGTTAAGGGTTCACTTTACACCTTTTCCTGCTCTTCTAACAACTCCATTTTAGGCAAAAACAATCCCCATATTTTGATGAGGCAAATGAGGCATGGGCTGGCGAGGAAAGCCCCACAGAAGGATGCACTGGCAAGTGCTCTGCGCCTCATTGTGTTTGCTTCTGTGGACACTGATTTAAAGCAGAAGCTCATTTTTCCCTAGTTCTGGGTCCAACTCCAGGCCACAGACTGGCCCAGGAGCTTCGGAACCGGCTTTGTGAAGGAAGTTTTGTTGTAACACCATAGAGTGAATGCGTTCTTCTCAGAGTGCAGGGCCAGGTAAACCAGTCAACGTCTCAAAAACAATAGGGATTCCTGCTATTTGTTCCCTTATCAGTGCTTCTGGTAAAATGGGAAAGGCTGTGCTAAAAGGAGAAGTTCCAAGCTTTTACACCTTTATCCCCTGCAAATGTTCCAGAAGACAAAGATCTTAGTGACTCTGGAGGATCTCTGAGATCCTTCTACTAGCAATAGTTTTACTAACTTCCAGCACATGTAGAATCAAAGTTAGGTGGACTTATTTCCTAGGTGTGAGCTGACAACCCAGAGCTTAATTAAATTCTGATAGATTTTAAGTTACCTATGAACCACAGGGGCAGAGTCACCACGAAATATGACACCAGGAAGATGTCAGTAATTTACAACACGCAATTTACTTGAGATGCTGCAACAGGCTGAACTATGGCCCCTAAAAAGGTAAGGTCTGCACCTCAACCTCAAAATGGTCTTTGCAGAAGTGGAGATGCAGAGAAGAGAGCTTCCTGAATTATCTGTGGGCCCTAAACCTAAGCACAGCACTTACAAGAGAAAAGCCAAGAGAGACCAGACACTGACTTTAGAGAAGGCCCCGAGACCACCAGTCAGGGCAGGGACCACAGAGACCTGGAGCCACCAGAAACTTAAGAGGCAAAGAACGGAACTCTGTCTGAACCCTCAAGGGTGGGCGCTCTCAGCCCTGCTGGTTCAGAACTAGGAGAAAATGTGCTTCTGCCTTAGGTCATTGTCCATAGAAGCAAACACATTAGTAAGTGGTATGCTTTCTTCCGGGGAAGCAAACACATTAGTAAGTGGTATGTTTTCTTCCGGGGTTAAATTTTAAGGGACCTATGATAATGAAGATTTGAAAAACAGGAAAATGAAATTCACAACTGCAAAATCAAATATATTTATCTGTATTTCAAAATCTATTCCCATCAACTGTCTTCTCACTATGTTATCATCTGGAAGAGATTCCATGTTTAAAAGATTGCTAGAGAAACAGTCAAAGCACGCCTATCTAAGAAAAGGCAACTCACTGAAATGTGCCATGGGTTAACATCAGGACAAGTAACTAGGTTTTGGAAGACACTAGGCTCACTTCATCCTAGAAACCTGGTGCTGGGTTAGGGCTGGCCTGGAATAATCTTCACTCCAGTTAGGCTGGATCCAATGTTCTTACCTGGAGGCCATGAAGGGTGTCATGTCCAGTTCGAGAGGAAAAGACACGTATGTGGTGATCTTTCGCCTCAGTTTGGCTGAGTGCTCAAACCGCTGGACACAGACAAGAGAAGGGAACAATCAGAATACTGAGGGATAGCTCACAAGTGTCAGGTGGCCCTGCCAAGGGTGATACTCTGAATTTCTCATTCCAATTTTTGAGTTTTTTGCCACATCTAGAGCTTTTAGATTCAACACAATATTAATCTACATAAATATGACATATAGGGTTCAAGTCAAGGCTTGAAATGACCAACACCTCGGTACAAAGTAGGACTTCACAACAAAGCTCAGAAAAGTGCTGGCAATCTACCTGTAACTTACGGCAGAAAAAGTAAAGCATTATTCTCCTTTCACCAAACACAAAAACATTCCTTTGACTAAATCAAGAGCCACTAAATCCAGCTATCAAGCTAGGAATCTTTTAAAAAAAGCTTTTAGAGAGGTATTAAACTTCCCTCAGGGACAGAGACAAGGGAAGGTATGGATAAGCTGCTGCCTACCCTACCTTGTCCTTCCTTGATTTCTACTGACTAGCTGTAGCTTTTTTTTTCCCCCAGCAGCAGCTTTCAGGCTGTTCTACAGACCACATGCCGGGCCTGCCATGGAGCATGCTTTCAGAGGACTCACTTTGAGGTGAAAGCAGGCCACGATGGGCAGCTTCTTCATGGTGAGCTGCTTGGTGGACTCCTGGTAGCTATGGCAACCGCTGCACTTGATCTTGGCACTGCTCCCTAAGTGCTCTGGCCTGGTAAATCTATAAGGCATTTAAAATTTGCAATTTTAGGAAAATAAGAGGGAAAAAGTAAGGGTTGGGAAAAAGAGGACAGGGACATTTCATCATTTCTATTGGGTCAGTTTTTCTACAAAAGAACACAGGTAAGGAGGTTTAAAATTTCATGATCATTTTCATCTTCTTTCTTTAACTAATAATTATCTTGTACATTTGTTTAAGTGAAAGGTCTGAGGAAATGGCAGTAATTCCTGACTGTCATGTGCCAGCATTTCAGTTTGTTCCAGAACAATGAAAACTTACATTAGAACTGTCTTACTTAACATTTAGTAGGTGACTGTGTTAACCAACTGTGGCTCACTGTCCAGTGGAATACTTACTAGTTCAAAAGGAATCAACTCCACAGCAGCCTGGAATTAAGATGAATGGGAAAAGCCAATCCGCACAGTTGTGTTTTATAATTTCATTTGCAAAACAGGCTGAGATTTGAGGTTTACAAGAAACTGTTCTGGGGCTGGGGATTTAGCTCAGTAGTTCAGGCACCTGTCTTGCAGGTCAAGGACCCGGTTCGATCCCTGGTTAACCACATACAATACTGGGTGTGGAGACTCACACCCAGCAGCAATCAGTACCACAGACCACAGTGCCGGGTGTGGTGGCTCATGCCTGTAATCCCAGCACTCAGAAGGCAGAGGCAAGAGAATTGCTGTGATGTGAGTTGGAGGCTGAGCTCAGGGCCAGCCTGAACTACAAAGTGAGACCCTGTCTCAAAAAACAAAAAAAAGAAAAAGAAACTGTCCTTCACTGCAAGGATGGCTGGGGGAAGGTGTGGCTGGGAGGCACCCTGTGGGGACAGAGAGGCTGGACCTCCTGACTGCATCAGTGCCAGCATCCTGGTTGTAGCATGCACCTCCTGCTGCAGCACACCATCACTGGGAAACTGGATGTAAGCTACACGTTGAGTCCTGTGTATTTTACATTGCATGGGAACCTACAATGATCTCAACATTTTGAAAAATTCAAATGTTAGAAAAACCCTAACTTTCTAGCAGGGAACAGGGACTATCTTAAGATGACTGTGTTAGGTAAATCTGCAAGTATTTTTGGCTCATATGGGCCTCAAGATAAACTACAAAACAAACATTATCACATAGTGCACACCAAAGTTGGAAGTTTAAAAGTCAGTATTTACACAAGCAGGTATGGAAAAGGACATTGCTCATCCTTTGGAAAAGCTGCCATCTCACCCAGAGCAGGATAGGAGCCCCTCTGACCAAACGCCTGATAATTAAGATTTTTTTGTTCTGGGGGAGACAGGGTCTTGCTTTGTAATTCAGACTGGCCCTGAACTTGCTATGCAGCCCAGGCAAGCCTCGAACTCACAGCAATCCTCCTGCTTCTGCCGCCCCAGTGCTGGGATCACAGACGTGAGCCACCACACACAGCACTGTGGTATGTGGTTACTGGAGATCGAACTTGGGATCTTGTGTTTGCCAGGCAGATGCCAGAACCACTGAGCTAAATCCCCGGCCCCCTGCCGACTGGTTATGCGTCAAGCCTCAGCAAGATGTAAAAAAGACCTTTTGCTTTTACACTGGAGATGCTCACAATCACCTGACCTTACAGCCTCCTGGGGCTGCCACGGCAGCTCCCTGCACAGGTTAACTCTAGGAAGTGTAGTTCTCTGTCACCAAACTAATTGTAGTGAAATTATGACTAATCTAAATTACAAAGATTCTTTTGGAAAATGTTTTTTAATTGTTCCTTTGCTTGTTTTCCAAACTAAAAACTGTGGCTGTGCAGCAAGATCAGGAAATATCTATACCTCTTTCAAGTAAAATTTCCACTTGAGAGGGGCTCTTCTCCAGTGACTTTCATTATTTTAAGTAATGGTATCCTAAACCTTACTGTCTGTCGACATTGATGATATTGTAAAGGAACAAAATTAAAAAGTCAGTGAAGACCACCGCTAATGTTTTAGTCACTCGTAGAAAATGCCACATACACCAGGAATCAGGCCAACTCTTAGTCTATGCTCTGGTGCAGGTTATCAGCCACAAATGGAAAGGAAGCTTCAAGATCTGCTCTGTGGCTCTGGGTTCACTTAGTGATGGATGGTGAGGGACTGGTGGCTTGGAAAACAGATGTGCTACCATGCAGAGTTTGTGAACAGAAATACCTAGTTAACTTGCAAAAATCACAAACTAGTTTGAGCTACTGGGCATTTACTACAGCCAAAGTCAAGCTGGTGTTGTCTTCTCAGTGCTGTACCTGGGACCTGAGAAAGATAATACTATCCTGGTCTAGCCCTGAATACGGGGTCTTTGTGGTCACCACAACCTCTCCACAGCCTTCCTGCAAGGAAGATGCAGCTTTCCCTGAGCAGGTGGCCTCACCTCCGCAGGCAGTCTGTAAGCGTAGTAGTGCCCGATGCATGGCTTTCCCCGTTTACCATGCTGCCTTCGCTCCCTGGGCTCAGGGGCCAGAACGGTGTGGAGGAGCCAGGCAGGTCTAAACTGATGTCCCAGAAGGGGTCTATGGTGGTGGAGACTCCACTGCAAAAAAGGAGACAAGAACACGTGAGGACTGTTTGCTGTGGCTCCAAGGCAGCCCCTGTCGTACATGCCCACACTCCACCCCCGTGGCCTTCCATCCCACTGACACCTCAGACTTGAGTGTTTACATTATGTCCCCTGCTTCCCAAGGAGGTGTGAGGGAGGGCTGTGTGTAACCCTAGTAAGGCAAGGGCAGCTTCTTAGATTGTCTTTAAACCTGGGAGATCACCTTCATTCGGGACCTTTCTGAGGAGTATACACTTCTGGAGCCCCAGGTCCAGAACCTCTGAATCCCCAGAACTTTATGGGGCTGTGAAGGAGCTGGAGTGTTATTACCCAGAAACTGGACACTGCCACTCTGAGCAATAACACAACCTCATGCTGACATGTCATGCCACGTGTGTACCCACCAAGCTCAGTAGTCCCACAAAACATGAAATGCTGGCTTCAGAAAGCCAATTCATGCCTGGAGATTTAATTTACAATAGTAATAAACAGGAACTCAAAAGGGTATTTAACAAAAATAAATTTGTCACAGATCTGGAAGCCAGCAAGGAGTTCTAATTTGCTCAGGTCTAAGGCTTGCAATCATCTCTGCTGTGTAAAACAAAATGAAGCTGGGTACAGTGGCACATGGCTATAACTCCAGCATGTGGGAGGTCGAGGCAGGAGGATCTTTGTGAGTTCAATGGCAGCCTAGGCAACACAGTGAATTCAAGGCCAGTCTGAACTACAAAGTGAGTCCCTGTCTTAAAAAAAAATACAACAAAAAACACACAACTTTGATAGTTGAGGCAGACTTTTTTCCCAAGGACTCTACAAGGACAGCATGTAGCAATTCATTTACAGACTCTGAACAACTTCAGTGAATACGACATTCGTCGATCAGGGTTTTAGTTCTGAACTGTATTAAAAACACCACAGTGCACCGTGGATGGACGAGAGCGTTGACCTAATGTGCCAATGCATCCTCCTGATTCTTAAGTTGGACGTGCTAAGCACAGACTACAACTGGAAAAAACTGGGGATAATAGATGCAAGCAATGGAAAGGGAAACCATAAAATATTAAGTGAGAAACATGGAAGCAAGTGTGTAATAATCTGCCATCAGTACAGCCCTTCCTGAAAGGACTATTTTTGACTCCAGGTGTTGAGAACTATAAGGAAAGCAGAGAAACATGGGAGAAACACTCCAAGAACATCCTGCTACATGTGAACAGCTGCAGAGATGATCTCAACATGATCTCAGTCCCACAGGGACCCTGTCCATCACTGTCTCACATGTCCTCCAAGAGGGATGAGACCTCTAAGCCCCACAGCATTTCCAGTACCTATTAACTTCTCTTGGGTCTTCTATCAGAGGTACTTTATCTCAACAGATGACAACAGATTGGCTATTTAAATAAAACCACAGGCTTTTCAACTGGTGGCCATTGCAGACATTGTGCTCAAAAAGCCAAATAACCACGTGACTGATCTCCAAGGAGGAGCCCCAGACAGTGCCGAGTATGCTCTTGGCTGAAGAGCCTACTTTACAAACTTCTTGGAGCACCTTGGTTCTGTTGACTGGGAAAAGCACCATGATCCTGATACACCCCAGGCACGTTCTGACTCTGCAGGCTGACTGGCCACTTACTGGCAGACTTGGCAGGTAACGTCAGACTGCAGCCCGCCCGTGAAGATCTGGTCGATGATGCAGTTGCAGTGATTAGGGTTGTTGGCCTTCTTCCCATTGTCATCACCTGGGGGAGAGCAGGACTCTGTGATTAGATTTGTGCACTACTAAGTGGGCAGACTAACATCTCCTCCCCTCATCACAGAGGCCGAAGGAGATGGGAGGCTGGCCCCCTGAAAAGTTCATAAAGACATCTGTGGACTCAACAGAGACTTGGCAGAGGAGCGTGTCATCATTTCAATTTGATGAGTTATCGGAGTAACTGGTTTCCAATATGCTATTTTTCATTATCTTCTAAGACGGCCTTAACAACAAGGTACATCTGACACCCAAGAACCAGACAAGTAAAGTTACTGATTATGTTTTTCACATATGGAATAACTGAATAAATAGCTTTCAAGTTAGCCTAACATATTCTGGGTCAGATATGCTAGAAAGCAGCCTCTACTTCCCTGCTGATGAGA
>PVIR01028382.1:0-22034 GCA_004026965.1 Petromus typicus | reverse complement strand
GACAGGGTCTCGCTTTGTGGTTCAGGCTGGCCCTGAGCTCAGCCTCAAACTCACATCACAGCAATCCTCCTGCCTCTGCCTCCTGAGTGCTGGGATTACAGGTGTGAACCACCACGCCCAGCACTGTGTATGTGGTACTGGTTGCTGCTGGGCGTGAGTCTCCACACCCAGTATGGTATGTGGTTACCAAGGATCGAACCTGGGTCCTTGCGCTTGCAAGACAGGTGCTGGATCCACTGAGCTAAATCCCCGACCCTCCCAATCCTTTTTTTTTAAAGCCTGTATTTGGCTTTCCAATATTTCAGATAAGGGCATGTCTATTAAGTTGATTCTTAGAAGAAAGAGAGAGAGAGACAGACAGAGAGACGCCAACATGTCGGTTTTGGAGAGTGTTGACATTTGCAATAAGATTATTGCTTTGTCATTACTCTGTTCTGTCTTGGCTACACAGGAGAAAGTCTGACCCATTAGACAGATCAGAAAGAAAAAAATTACACTTGCTTTCTTAGAATGGACAGAGATTTAGAAAGACCTGTCTCTAGCACTTACTAGCTAGATGATCTGTGTACTCTTCTTACCTTCCTAAATGAGAAACTGAACTAGATGATACTGGGGGTTCCTCTGATTCTAATTCAAAGCCTGTTTACCCACTGGTGTGCTCTGCAATCTTGATGACTTTCTCTCTTAACCAATCCAAACATTATTCTTTTCCCCAAATCCTGGTGTTTTTATCTCCTTCTTTTGAGAAATTGATACAGGAGAAATATAACTCCTAACCCCCTAGATGTCAGAAGTGTAGAGTTTGTGGCCCCTGAAATCAAAGCAAGAGTTTTACAGAAGAATGGAGGTTATGAATAGGAAAGGTTTATTGAGAGAGAGAGTTCCTGAGAGATAGACAGGGTCCTGAATGGGTTCAAATGAAGCCCTTTTATCAGGGGTAATTTATATAGCAAAGACATGGTGTGGGTACAATGTGGTTCAAACTACAATCAACTAATAAGATTACAGGTATAATTGCTTAGCTAATATTGATCCAATAGGAAAACCAGTTATATAGCAAGGGTACATAAAAAGAACAAAGATATTATGGGGAAGGGATGGACCCAGATGTTCTGATCACCAACACAGGTGACTGATGTCTATCTGAACTTACTGGACCAGGTAACATTAAGTGCAGAATAATTTTAAGTTACTATTTATGCCTGACTGGAACGTGTAGGCCTGGCCATTGCATCTTTGTCTTGAGGCCTGGGCTTTCTCACCTTTTTTCTCCATTCACAATTCTGATGTCTTTATTTTTCACTGACTTCCTTGAGAGCCCAATCCCTCTATGACTGTATGTTAATTTTTATACAACTTAGCTGCCTGTGTTTTCCCTCTGAGGAGCTGTCCTTAACCGGTTAGGGGAGAATGGGTGAAGTTTTAATCTAGCTATTTTGATCTGAGAAAGGTTGGTGTAGAGAAGACCAAAGTCAAGGGCCTTTTGTAAAGGGTAATCTAAGGGGCCCTGGATAGTAGTCACATTGCAGTTTAGCAGTTATGAATGCCCCTTACAGAGTTGATCTAATAGATCCTTGTAAAAGTAGTTTGGCACAGTTATTGTTGGCTTTATCTGTATGATCACTTTCTTTGGCAGCATCTAGATAAGAATAAATAAACTTTTAATCAACAGATTAAAGCACATATGACCAAAGCATGAGGACTAGAATGGAAAGGCAGATTGGACAGAGCAGCCATGTTCAGTCACTGCTCTTAAGGTACTAGAGTGGTGAATGTAACTCTTTGACTTCTCTGTTGATGGAAGTTATCTGTAAGTCTGATATTTTTGGAAAGATTTTTCAACCTGATGTCAATTACAAACAACAAAATTTAATTTATTAGTGTATAAAGCCCTTTAGTTTTAGCTGTAAGAAGATGGAGAGTTTGGTGATTTTGAAGTACAATTTTAACTAAGGGTTTAAAAATTCTTGCTGAGGTCTTATAACTTCCCTGTAGCTGATTAGTCCCTTTCACCCATAAAAGTGGTCAACTTTAGATGCAACTGGAAACTGTCAGCAGTGGTCAGTAATTGGAGCTTGCATTTTATATTTACTCTTTATTTTTGTGTATCTTTTTATTATATATTTTGGATTATATTTTTGTGAGATATTTAAGACCAACTTAAAGTGAAATCTGTGTTAATTAATGTTAACATCTATGAAGGTTGACCTATTCGGAGGTCAGTTAAGGCTCTTTAATGGTTGCTTTTGAAATCAGGTACAGAGCTGCTCAGCTGTTTTGTCAGTGTCAGCTGCCAGGATAGGCCACAGTCTTCCTTGACCATGGAATGTCCTGTGGAGGCACAGGAAATGGTTTTCTCTGTTGACCCTGCTTTTTTTTTTTTTTTTTTAGGTTTTTTGAGACAGGATCTCGCTTTGTGGTTCAGGCTGGCCCTGAGCTCAGCCTCCAACTCACATCACAGCAATCCTCCTGCCTCTGCCTCCTGAGTGCTGGGATTACAGGCGTGAGCCACCACGCCCGGCACTGTGGTATGTGGTACTGATTGCTGCTGGGCGTGAGTCTCCACACCCAGTATGGTATGTGGTAACCGGGGATCGAACCCGGGTCCTTGCACTTGCAAGCCAGGCACCGGAACCACTGAGCTAACTCCCCGGCCCTGTTGACCCTGCTTTTTAGCACACTGTATATATGATTGACTCGTATCCTCAGGGATCTAACAATCTCCCTACTCAGGAGTTTACAAGTCTCATCAAAATTGTAGGATCCTACAGCAAAAGTCTCTCATCACCTGGGTCCTTGTCGACCTTGGCAGGACAGGACCAAAATATTGCCTTTTTAGCTGAGTTATTGTTTCAGTTTTGATCTCTAAACCTCTATAAGTAACGTTAGCCTGGAAGTCACCAGTATGATAATTTTATTTTAAATTTTGCATCTTTAAAAGTCTGTACATTTGGGGGATGCAAATATATCATTTAATATGCCATGAGATTATCAATAATTGGATAACAGCTACATAGAAATCTTTGAATATAATAAGTTTTTACTCTGAAGATAATTTTTTTTTGAGACAGATTCTTACCTTGTAGTTCAGGCTGGCCTTGAACTCACTATGTACCCCAAGCCAGCCTTGAACTCACAGCAATCCTCCTGCCTTTGCCTCCCGAGTGCTGGGATTATAGATGTGAACCACCATGTCCAGCACTGTGGTATGTGGTTACTGAGTGCTGGGATTACAAGTGTGAGACACCACGACTGGCACTGTGGTACGTGGTTACTTGAGATGAAATTTGGTACCTTGTATTGCCAAGCAGATGCTGGAACCACTGAGCTAAATCCTAAGCCCCACTGAAGATGAATTTTAGATTTTCTTCATGAGTTCTATCCGATGTAACTGTATTAACAAGAATTAAAGACATCTTTACAGCTGTCATAAGTTTAGGAAACAGTATTATAGACTTACTACCCAATATACAAGTGTACATCACTTATATAGTAAAAATGTGTGTTTTAACAAAGCCAATAGTTATACATTGAGTTTAAATTTCAGGACCAACCTTTTTTTTTGAGATAGGGTCTCGCTTTTGTAGTTCAGGCTGCCCCTGAGCTCACTGTGTAGCTCAGGTAAGCCTCAAACTCACAGCAATCCTCCTGCCTCTGCATCCCTAGTGCTGGGATTACAGGTGTGAGCCACCATGCCCAGTATTGTGGTATGTGGTACTGATTGCTGATAAGTGTGAGTCACCACACCAGTATTGTGGTATGTGGTTACCAGGAATCAAACTCAGGACCTTGCACTTTGCAAGGCAGACACCGGAACCACTGAGCTAAATCCCCAGCCCATCACAACCACATTTAAAGAGATATTAAACTTTAATCACTGTATATGTTTAAAGTCCAAACATCAGTTGTACAATAGAGAGTCTGTATTAGTATCTTTGTAGCTATTAATTGCATGCAGTCCTAACTCTAAAACTTTAATTTAATTTTAGTTTTTTGAGACAGAGTCTTGCGTTGTAGTTCAGGCTGGCCCTGAACTCACTAGGTAGCCCACACTAGCCTCAAACTCACAGCATTCTTTCTGCCTGGCCTCCTGAATGCTGAGATTACAGGCATGAGCTACCAGGCCTGGCTAAAAACTTTAATTTTAAAGCTTAGACTCACAACATAGCTTGTTTTTAGATGTATACATATATCCTCAAATATGTTATGTCATAAACTAGATAATAGTCATTTCATGAACTGACTGTTGAAAACGTTTTAGACATTAACATTGAAATATGCTTTAACTCTTTTTTGTTGTTGCTGTTGTTTTGGGTTGTTTTGAGAGAGGGTCTCCAACAAAGAAAATTACTGGTCCTGATGGCTTCACTGCTGAATTCTATAAAACATTTTTTTTTTTAGACAGGTCCTCGCTTTGTAGTTCAGGCTGGCCCTGAGCTCAGCCTCAAACTCACATCACAGCAATCCTCCTGCCTCTGCCTCCCGAGTGCTGGGACTACAGGCGTGAGCCACCATGCCTGGCACTGTGGTATGTGACACTGATTGCTGCTGGCATGAGTCTCCATACCCAGTATTGTATGTGGTTATCGGGGGAATCGAACCGGGGTCCTTGCGCTTGCAAGACAGGTGCTGGAACCACTGAGCTAAATCCCTGGCCCTCTATAAAACATTTAAAGAAGAGCTAATGCCACCACTTCTCAAACTCTTTAAAGAAATTGAAAAAGAAAAAATACTCCTAAATTCATTTCTGGAAGCAACCATTACCTTTATTTTAAAAGCAGAGAAAGACCCAACCAAGAAAGAGAACTATAGGCCAATCTTTCCAATGAATATCAATGCAAAAATCCTCAATAAGAGAGTAGGAAACAGAATTCAGAGGATCACCAAGACTATCATGCAAACTGATCAAGTTGGATTCATCCCAGAGATGCAAGGATGGTGCCACACACATAAATCGGTAAATGTATCACACTACACTAACAGAGCCAAGGGCAAAAATCATATGATTATCCCAATAGATGCAGAAAAAGTGTTTGACAAAATCTAATACCCATTCATAATTAAAACCCTCCAGAAAATTGCAATAGAAGGTCTTTATTTCACACTGATAAAAGCTATTTATGAAAAGCCAATACCCAGCATCATACTAAATGGTCAAGAACTGAAACATTTCATGCTAAAATCAGGAACAAGACAAGTATGTCCGCTATCATTACTCCTGTTCAATATAGTTCTAGAAACATTAACTACAGCAATTAAATAAGAAAAATAAAAGGAATAAAGGTAAGAAAGAAAAAGTTAAACTGTCACTATTTGCTGATGATACGATACTCTATATAGAACATCCCAAAAACTCAGCCAAAAGACTTGTTAACTTAATTGCCAGATTCAGTACAGTAGCTAGGTACAAGTACAACACACAAATCAATAGCCTTCCTATACACAAATAATACACTCAGTGAAATGCAAATAATACAAACAATTCCTTTTGCAACAGCATCCAAAAAATTTAAATATCTAGGAATCAATTTAACAAAGGAAGTGAAAGACCTATTCTTTGAAAACTACAGCACTCTGACAAAGGAGATTAAAGAGAATATCAGAAAATGGAAAGAGATTTTTTTTTTCTGGGTGGGAAGAACCAGTATTGTCAAAATGACCATATTCACAAAATTTCTGTGTAGATTAAACACAGTCCTGATTGAAATTCCAGTGGCATATTTCACAGATCTAGAGAAAATAATCCAAAACTTCATCTGGAATCAGAAGGGACCTAAAATAGCAAACACAATTCTAGGCAATAAAGACATGTCAGGGGGGGATCACAGTTCACAGCTTGCAACTATACTACAAGCCCATGCGACAAAATAACAAACAAAATAACAAAATATAAAATAACTAACCCCAGTATGGAAATAAGTGTAGAGATTCCACAAAAAACTAGGATTAGAAGATCTATTTGATCCTGCTATTTCCTTGCTGATTATATTCACAAAAGAATTCAAAGCATCATAACACAGTGATATATGTGCACCCATGTTTATATCAGCTCAATTTGTAATAGTTAAATCTTGTAAACTCCCCAAATGCCCATCAAGCAGAGACTGGATTAATAAGATGTGTTCTTTATATAAAATGGAGTATTGCTGAGCCGTAAAGAATCATAAATTAGACACATAGATGTGTGGATGCACTTTGAGGCTATATTCATAATAAGATACAGATGTCTGAATACCATATGGATTCTCTAGTAAAAGAATCTTAAAGTATAAATTAGGTCCAAAACGTATGATAGATATTGCAAAATAGGATGCAAATGTTCAAAGGGAAATGCTAAATGAGTGAAGGCAAGAAAAAGCAAAGAAGGAAAAGAAATAAATTTGATCGTAAAAAGGATAAAACAGAAATGAAGCTTTTGTATTTAGTAGGGGTGGAGGGAGAGTTCAAGGGAGGGCAGGACAATGGAAAAATATAAGAATCAAGATATATTATGTACAGGTATCAATTGCTAATGAGGTAATGCTAACGATCATAAGGTATTCCTAAAATGTACCAATAAACTTAATTTATTAAATTTGCTTTTTCTTAAATAAAGCAGCTACAGATTCTTTAACCAGTTGTGCACATGTTAAACAGACAAACTTACAAACATATTAAACAATTATTTTTAATTGAATAATGCGTTCTCAGATGCACTGACCAAATTGACTGTAAAAACACTTTTACACTTTTTAAATTTGTAAGTATTAATAGATTGGTCAGAATTTTTCTTATAGGTTATCAATTAGCAGAGATCTCTTGCAATAAGAATTAGATGGAAAACACATCTGTGAAAACAAAGACTGTTTTTGAGAAGAGGTTAAGTCTTATGGTTTATCTTGTTGGAATATCCAATTATACAGGCTACATTTTGTTGTTTTGATACCCACAGTTATTTGATAGCCCCATGTAACTCCTTCCTCTAAATGGCCAGACAGTTAAAGGTCATTTCATCTATTTTATTTTCAGAGGGAGGGTGTTCATTTTTTCTAATAGTTGATTAATTAAAGTAATTCACCATCTTAGTCTTGTCCTTCTTATACCTTCAAAGATGCATGTTGGGAGCAATCCTATTGCACAATCAGGACTATGACAGGGTCCAGCTTTCCTGCCTACAGGCTGCCTTGGGGACTTTACTCTTATCTTCTCCTCCTGTAGCAACTGGGACTCTGGTGGTCCCACATGCTGTGGTGCTCCAAGGCAGAACTATCTATATAATTAGGATCATTATCTATATAATTCCTCAAAGACTATTGCCTGTGTCTACCCTGCTCTCCCGGTCTTTTGAGCCCTTTATTACTGGAGTTGTGCACAATAAAAGGGTAGCAAAGGATACATATTTGTAAATGTTTTCTATTTTAATTTCCCATCTGGATAGCGGATTAGTAGGGATTTTTTCATAAGAATTGCTGGGATTCCAGTAGAAACTAGCTATTCCCCTTGGTGTCTCTCTTCTAATCTTTTAAAATGTATAATATGTTATTTATCTCAAATGCCTTTTATGTCACTTGTTTTTCATTAGAAGCCAATGTTTGACCTAAGTGCAGCATTATGTCATTCCATTCTAGTTTATGGGTCTGGGCAAGTCCTAAAGACCTCAGTGTACTTATCAGAGTTTTCCAGAAACTTTCCCAGATCTTCTTTGATCTGTTTGAAGTTTCTGGGAGAAAAGACACATGATATAGGTAGGGTCAAATTTTTCATGCATCTCCTGTAAGGGATATTCCCCTTAAGGAGCTTTAGCAAGACCAAATGGAGATAGATAAGGCCCAGTAAAGGCTTTAATTAGGGTTAGGTTGGAAGTCTTGTCTTTATAGTACAGAGGACAACAGAGGGGAACATTGGCTAGTAAAGGTAAGTGTATCATGTTGCCTTAAAGAACCAAGGGGGATCTGGTTTTCCAGTGGCTTACATCTACAATTTGAATACAAGTCAGGATTGTCTCTTTTAAAAATTTGTTTGTTAGTACATTTTCTGTATACATTATTATCACATGCATTATTAGGAATTTGTACCTGTATGTGATATATCTTGGCTCTTTTTTTTCCCATTTCCTTCCCATTTCCATACCCTCCACCCCTCCCTATTTACATAAGCTTTGTTTCCATTTTTTCCTTTTTTATTCTTTTTTTCCTTCTACTCTTTCCTTTCCTCCACCTCCCTCCCCCCAGTTCCCTTTCCCTTTTGAATATTTTCTTCCTCTTTCACAATATCTATTGTATCTTTTAGTCTTTATTTGCCTTTTAAGTTCCTCACACCAGAGAAACGATTTGGTATTTACACATGTATGTCATATTTATTTCACTGTTAGGTAAATGTCTCTAGTATGTCTTTCTCTATATGCAACTAGTACTCCATTCTGTATATGAAATAAAATGCACATATTCTTTAGACAGTTACTAGTTGATGGACTTTTGGGCTATTTCCAATATTTAGGTACTATAAATTGTGCTGCTATGAATATTGGTACACCTATATCACTGTGGGTTGATGCCTTTAATTCTTTTGGAAAACCCCCAAAAGGGGATTATTTACCAAGGGGACCTTTAATACTAGTTTTTGGAGGAGTCACCACACTGATTTCCACAGTGGTTGCACCAGTCAACACTCCCACTAATAGTGGAGAAAGGTTCCTATTCTCCATAACACTACCAGCATTTGTTATTAGATAATTTCTTGATAGCAGACATTCCTTTTGGATCAAGATGGACTATCAGCATTGATTTCATTTGCATCTCTCGAATAATCAGTGATATTGAGAGTTTTTCAATATGCTTATTTGCTGCTTCTGCTTCTTCATTTGAGAAATGTCTATGCGTTTCAAATGCCCATTTTTAGAATGGTTTTTTAAATTGGAGGAATCTGATTTTTAAAAAAATTTCTTTATATATTCTACATAGTAGTCTTGCTGGGGAACAACTGGTGAAAATTTTTTCCTACATTGTGGATTATCTCTTCACCCAGTTGGTGGTTTCTCTTGCTGTGTGGAAGCTTTCTAATAAGGTGAGAGTCCAGTTCATTCTTTGTGCGAGTTTGCATATGACTGAAGTTTTGTTTATAATCTTTTCCTATGCCAGTGTCTTCAAGAGTTCTACCTAATTATATTCCAGGTTTAGTGTTTCTGTTTTAATATTTAGGTCTCTAATCTACTTTGATTTTAGTTTGGTGCATAGTAAAAGACATAGATTTAGCTTTAATCGTGGGCAGATTGAAATCCAGTTTTTCCAGGACCATTTGTTAAAGATGCTATCTTTCCTCCATTGAGGGTGTTTGGCTCCTTTATTAAATATCAGGTGGCTTAGTATGTCTCAAACTGTTTCTGAATCTTCTAGGCTGTTCTATTAATCCTCTAGTCTATTTTGTTGCCAGTATCATGCTATTTTAATCACAGTGGCTTTGTAGTATAGTTTCAAATTGTAGACTGTGATTCTTCCTGCTTTGTCATTGTTGCCTAGAATTGTTTTTGATGTTCTAAGTCTGTTGTGGTTGCAAATGAATTTTTAGGTTGTTTTCTCCAGTTCTGTGAAATATGCTGTTGGAATTTCAATTGAGATTAAATTTATACAGGACTTTTGGAAGTATAGCCATTTTGTCTGTATTAGTTCTTTCTACCTGAGAACAAGGTATATCTTTCCATTTTCTTCAGTGCTCTTCAATCACTACACAGTACTGTAATTTTCAAAGTAGAGATATTGTAAAAGGAGTCCCCCCCCAGTTCCTCTCTTAATGAGTCTGTTATTTATATAGAAGAATGCCATTTAGTTTTGAGTGGACATTATATCCAGCTACTATACTTAATTTGATTATTAGGTCTAGAAATCTTTTAGTGGAGTTTTTGGAGTATTCTATGGAAGAGTATCATGTCATCTGCAAATAATGACAATTTAATTTCTTCATTTCCTACCTTTATTCTTTTTATTTCTTTCACTTTTCTGATTGTGGTGGCTTATGTTTCCATCTAGTAGGAGTGGTAATAATGAATATCCTTCTCTTGTTCCTAATTTTAGCATGAAAGATTTCAGGTTTTTGACCATTTGGTATGATGTTGGCTATTGGTTTTTCACAGATGGCTTTTGTCAGGTTGAGATAAAGACCATCTATTCCAATTTTCTTTAGAGTTTTTATTATGAATGGATGTTGGACCTTGTGAGTCACTTTTTCTGCATCTATAGAGAGGATCATATTATTTTTGTCTTTGACTCTGCTAGTATAATATATTACATTTATTAGTTTATGTTTGTGAACTATTCTTACATCCCTGGGATGAATTCCATTGTTCAGGGTGATCTCTGTTCTGATTGCTAGTATTTTATTGAGTTACATATATATGTGTGTGTGTGTGTATATATATATATGTATGTATGTATATGTATATATATATATGAGTTTCATACACACACACACACACACACATATATATATATATATATGTTCATTAGAGACATTGGCCTCTAGATCTCTCTCTCTCTTTTTAGATGGGTTTTTCACTGCTTTTGGAATCAGGGTGATGCTTACTTTCAGTAATTAATTTGGAAGTATTGCTTCTTTTTCAGTTTCATTAAAGAGTTTAAGAAGTAGTGGCATTAGCCCTTCTCTAAATTTCTTGTAGAGTTCAGCAATTAAGCTATCAGGACCTGGGGTTTTCTTTGTTGTTAAGTTTTCAATTTCATTGATTGATATTGGGTTGTTTAGAATTTTTACATCTTTTGGTTCAACTTTGGTAGTTCAAGTGTATCTAGGACTCTGTCCATTTCTTCTGCATTTTCCATCTTATTGGAATACAGTTTCTCAAAGTAAATGTTGATAATCCCCTGGATTTCTGCTGGATCTGTTATTACAATTTCACTCTTTCCCTTCCTAATTGCATGGATATGAAACTTCTCTTTCCTCATTTTGATAAGGTTGACTAGGGGTTTGTCAATTTTATTTCATCTTTTGAAGAACCAACTCTTTGATTCATTGATTTTTTAAATTATTCTCACAGTCTCCATTGTATTGATTTGTGCTCTGATTTATCATATCTCCCCTCATGTGAGCTTTGCATTTGTCTTGCTGTTTTTCTAGAAGCTTGATGCTCAAAATTAGGTTTTTCAATTCAGCTCACTGTTTTCCTAATATGGGCATTTACTGCTGTGAATTATCCTCATGGGACTGCTTTCATTGTGTCCCATAAGTTCTGGTATGTTGTACTGGCATTATCATTTAATTGTAGAACTGCCTAATTTCTTCTTCAATTTCCTCTGTGACCCATTTCCATATGTTTATGAAGTTCTAGTGGTTTCTTTTTCTACTCATCAGCAATTTCATTGCACTGTGGTCTGACAATATACAAGGGATAACTTCAGTTCCTTTGTGTATACTTAAGCATGTTCTATGAGTTAGAATGTAATGTATTTTGAAGAATAACCCACGTGCAGCTGAGAAGAATGTGTATTCTGATTTTGTATCACAGAACATATTGGTGACTGATCAGACCCTCATTGATCTGACCAAAGATACAGCAGATGGATTAAAAAAGACAAGAGAAGATCTTAATGAACATAGGTGGCTCAGGATGGTCAAAGGTCTTATCTGACTAACACACTGTCTTCTCTAGAAGTTGTAAGAGGTGCTGCAGGGAACAGTAAGGTAGAGAGCACTGACTCAAGCAGAGTCTTAGCAACAAGAGAACAAAATATTCTAGTAGAGCAGAACATTGATAAATGGGAAATTTGTTTCTTCCTGTGGATTAGTTTTTGCCTCTATGGGAGTTTTCTGTACGAGTCATACTGCCCTTAGCTGAACTATTTATTGTCTTGCCATCCAAGACATCACAGCATCACAGAGATCATTGAGACCTCTGCTGTAACCACTGATATGGAGAGTTTTTTTGCCCACACAATGGCTGGCTCTTTAGACAGGCATTTTGTACTAATAGGCAGAATCAGACTTTTAATATGAAAAGCCAATTCATGAATTTATAACCTATTCAAAGTGGTCTACATTAGGAACACTCTGTAGATATTTATTCAGTTCATTTCTTCAAAGATACAGTTCTAGTATTTTGTTGCTAATTTTTTCTCTAGTTGATTTCTGACAGTATGGTATTGAGGTTCCTCATTACTATTGTATTAGTGTTATTTGATTTTTTTCTGTTTTTGGAGACAAGATCTCACTTTGTAATTTGGGCTAGCCTTGAACTCACTATGTAGCCCAGGCCATCCTTGAACTGTCAGTAATCCTCTTGCCTCTGCTTCCTGAGGCCTGGAATTACAGGTATGAACCACTATGCCTGACATCATTGTATGTGATTATCTGTGCTGGGGTTACAGGCGTGAGTCACCATGCCCGGCATTTTGAGTTTGGGGATTAAACTCAGGACCTTGCACTTGTTGGGCAGATGCTAGAACCACTGAGCTAAATCCCTGGCCCAATGCTATTTGATTTTTCATGCCCATTAATATTTGTTTTATATAGTTGGGTGCATTAGTATTTAGTACATATATATTCATGATTGTCATTACTTCATTTTGGATTGTTCTCTTTACAAGGATGTAGTAACTTTCTTTGTTTCTCCTAATTAATTTTGGCTTTAAATCACTTTGTCTACAAATAGGATAGCTAACCCTGCTATTTTCTGGGTTCGTGTCACATGGACTATTGTTTTCTATTCTTTGACTTTTGGTCTGTCAGTATCTCTTTATCATGGGAATAATGGGACCTTTCTTCTTAATCCATTTTTCCAGTCTATTTCTTTTGATTGGTGAGTTGACACCATTAACATTGATAATTATTATTGGTATGTGTAGCCTTGCCATTATATTTTCCTGTTGTTGGCTCTTCTTAAAAATTTTCTCCCTTTCCTTTTAATTTTATTTTACCTTGCCTACTGGCTTTATTCCGTTGGGGTGCATGGAGTTGTAGTCTCATTGCCTTTTTCTGGGGTATTCATAGAATTCTTCTGAGTTCTGGTTTGGTACTCATGAAGTTCCTCAGGTGTTCTTTGTCATAAAAGTATCTTATTTTTCTATTGATTTTGAAAGATAGTTTTGCAAGATACATCAATCTGGGTTGGAAGTTATTTTCTTTTATGGATTTAAGCACTTCGCTCTAGGCTCTTCTTGACTTGAGGGGTTGTTTTGAAACATCTGCTGTAATTCTGATGGGCTTTCCTTTGTATGTGATTTGTTTCTTTTCTCTAACTGCTTTTCAATATTTTGTTCTTCTGTTGGATTTCTGGAATCTTATCTATTATATGCCTAGGTGCAGATTTTTTTTTTATTATGGCTAGTTGGAATTCTGTATGCCTCACTTATCTGTCAGTTAAATTTTTTCCCCTGTTTGGAAAGATTTCCCCATTATTTCTCTAAACAGGTTTTTATATTGCTTATTCTATCGCCTACTTGTTCATTGACCCTGATCAATATGTTATACTTCTTTGAATCATGTCACAGCTGCTAGATTGATTTTTTGTGATCCCTTTCCATTTTAAAGAAATATCTGTTTTCACGATCATACCTATAATCCTCTTTTCTATATATAATATTCTGCCCTCAAATAAGCCCATTATTCTGAGTATATTTTCTTTTTTGTTGTTTTTTTGTTTGTTTTTGAGACAGTGTCTCGCTTTTGTAGTTTTAGCTGGCCTTGAGCTCAGCCTTGAACTCACAGCAATCCTCCTGTCTCTGCCTCCCAAGTGCTGGGATTACAGGCATGAGCCATCATACGCAGCACTGTAGTATGTGGTTTTGATTGCTGGTGGGCATGAGTCTCCACGCCTGGCATTGTTGTATGTGGCTACCAGGGATCAAACCTGGGCACTTGCACTTGCAAGGCAGGCGCCAGAACCACTGAGCTAAATCCCGGCCCCTCTGTGTATATTTTCAATGTATCTCAATGATCTCAAGGGCATGTTTGAATCTATATCATGGATTCCATTTCTTTCCTATGCTGGATATTCATGGTTTCCATTCTTTCATATACTTGGTATTTGTGGTTTCCATTTCTCTTCTGTGTTGAGTATTCATCATTTTCATCATATTCTTGAGCTCTTCTACTTTTTTATCTGTACCTGTTGTAGTCACTAAACATACCTTTCCTTTTGGTCATCATCTCTGTAATTATCTTGGAAATTATTTCTGCTTTTATTTTTTCTAGAGCCTCATTCATCTGTTTTATTACTTCCCTTCTTACCATTTCAGGGAGACCACATGGTTGACTTTGGGATTGTTCCATTTTGGTGAATTGGGCATCTGAGCTTGCATCTTGTTTAGGTGGCTTCTCATTTTTTTGTGTGTAGTTGATTTTTTTAATTTAATTTCTCAGCTGATACTTGTATATTGCTTACTGCAAGTATATTTATAGCTAATATTCAGAACTTTAGTAAAGAACTACTTCTTAGATGTGTCTTTTAGGTATAGCTGATTTTGGCTTTTGAATCTGTAATGGCCCTTAAGAAATTTCAGTTTTGATATACCTGGAAGGGTAGCTGACTAGAACAATCATGTCACCTTAGTCAAAGTTATACAGCCAGCATCAACAATAGAACAACAACTGAGAAGTTGACAAATTGTAGAAACTATTTTCTTTCTTTTCTTTTATTTTTTTTTTAGGTTTTTTGAGACAGGGTCTCACTTTGAAGTTCAGGCTGGCCCCGAGCTCAGCCTCCAACTCACATTACAGCAATCCTCCTGCCTCTGCCTCCTGAGTGCTGGGATTATAGACATGAGGCACCACACTTGGCACTGTGGTATATGGTACTGGTTGCTGCTGGGTGTGAGTCTCCACACCCAGTATTGTATGTGGTTACCAGGGAATCGAACCCGGGCCCTTGCGCTTGCAAGACAGGCGCCGGAACCACTGAGCTAACTCCCCGGCCCAATTGTGGATACTATTATTCTGTCACCTTTAACTACATGAACTAGACTGTGGTCATATATCATAATCTTAGACCAAAAGAAATTTGTTTGAAGTAAATACGCCCTCCAGTATATCAAATTTACTTTCTGGGAAGACCAGAGAGAGTTGAAGGAGTAGAGAAATAGAAGAGAGAAAGGTTATAAATTGGGCTAAAAGACAGAGAAAAATCACACAAACTTTGGGAAACTGGTGAGGATAGGAGCCAAAAAAAGATGGAAAGAACAGAAACAAGAACAGAACTAATGGCAACAGGAAAACTAGAAATTTCAGTCTTACAGAAATAGGAATAATCAAGAAAAACCAAAACAAGAACAAAAAGGGAGAAAAATGAAGAAGAACAAGTAGAGGAAGAAGATGAGAAGAAAAGAAAATAAAAGAAATGGGAAGAAAAGTGAGAAAAAGAAAAGTCTACTTCAAGGTATGCCCGCTGTCACCAGTAGACAAACTGAGCATCAGTGTGCAGATCTGAGTCAGTCTCAGCAAGCAGCCACAGTCCTCTGAGATTCAGGCTTCTTTCTGCCTGCAAGGCTGGTATTGAGTTCCCTGACCTCTGAATAGTTTGGACTCTGCACGGTTGTGCTACAGGCTCAAGCGGTTCCTCCTGCACAGCAAGTCCTGTTTTTAGTAGAAAGTGCTGATCCCAACCACTCACCAACCACTGTACCCAAACATCTTTATTACGATGGCTCTTTTTGCTCTCCTGGTGGACTTCAGTTCTCAAACAGCCTTGGAGAAGCTCTCTCTCTTCTGTTCACCTTCACCACTGCATCATCTTCCTGAGCTCAGAACAATGATCTTTCTGCTCTGCTGTTGTCTGAGTCTGTCTGTTGCTCTTGTGAGTGGCCCCACTGGTGATGGCAGGCAGGGCTGGTGGCCCTATTACTGAATGGCATGCAGGTCTGGTGGCCGCACTGCTTAATCAAGGTTATCTCTTACTACAACAAAAATAGTACCTCTGGCCATTTTCTTTTACAGAACAACTCCAGTTATAAAATAGTATTATCCAAACTTCTCTCTGCATTTTACCTTGTCTGTAAGGGATAGGCTGGCCAGGTGTGGATGTAGAAAAATACTAAACAGTTTTTTCTTAGATTATGAATGTCAAACCATTTTCAGTGCTTAAGAATATATTCCAAAAGTGTAAGGGAATTTGACATCGAGTTTTCCATCCACACACACAAAAAAACAAATGGAAAGCAGGCATTTCTTTTAATCCCTCTTGGTTTTTTTTATGTGCCCTCAGGGTATCCCCTGAGGTTTCCCTGTTCCAGAGCAGGTGGCTTTTATCTGAAGAGTGGCCAGAATATCTATCAGGCCAGAATAGCCACCCTTATTGATGCACATAACTATTTTGTCTTAAAATTCATGTTGCCAACTCAAGAGTCTTTTCAAAAACATAAGCTACACCTGATTCCTAGTATAATAGTCATGTATAAGGGAAGCATTGCCAGGGAAAACTAAGCCAGTGATCAAGAGATCTGAATGACTGCTTTCTAACTTGGAATTGAGTGAAAAAGAAAGAAAATCAAAGGGCAAATTGGAAGTACTTCAACTAACTGATTAGGATTTGTGTGTGTGTTCTTTGAGGTAGCTCCCACTGGTGTCATCTAGAGGTCTGTTCCCTCTCCGTGTCTCAGGGTGAGTATTTTCTCTTGCTAGTCCTGTTGGTCATGGGAGAAAGCCCCTGCCCAGGGACTGGTTCACCCAAAACCCTCATGCATGTTTTTCTGATAACTATAAAATTTTATTCACTTCTAACCTAAGGACAGGGGTTACATAGTCTATAAAAGAATGAAAAGCACATTGCCATTTACTGACAATGATAACAACTATCCATAACAGAGTTGAATTGCCAAAACCTTTCCCCTAGCATAAGATATACCTGAGTACAAGCTACAAAGCAATCAGAAGCTCAAAGATCCATTCCAAATTGTTCTCCAACAGAACACAACAAGTCATCTGCCAATGCCAAAGAAGTCAAAAAAGGAATAACTGATGTCAGAGACTAGTGCAGAAGTGAGTCCAAATACAGCATACACAAAATAAGAATAGGAAACATCGTAACTGCCCAGACTTTGAACTTAAATCTATCACCATTTTAACAAAAGAGTCAAGACATAAACAACCAAAAAGCAGAACATGACAATCCTTGATTAGTCACAACCCTGAAACCCAATGAAATACTTTAGATGTCATGTATCAAACAAATTCTTACCTCCTTCTAAAGATCTTGATGGAACTGATACAGGTTAACAAGCCTATCTGCCGACCTGCTAGATACCTGAAATGCGAGTTCGTGTTCTCTAAAATTGAAGAATGAATTTTAGGAAAAACAAAGAGTAGGAAAAATTTTATTGAGAAAGAAAACTTCTTCCTAAGACAGTCAGAGGAGGGACCCAAGAAAATGGATGACCCACTCACCTCACTTTCCAAGGGGCTTTTATGGAGTCAAGCCATGAAGTGAGGAAGGATTAAGGTGGGGCAAAATTATAGTCAACCAGTAACATTGCAAGTACAGTGGCTTAGGTAATATTGGTACAACAAGCATACAAGAATTTTTAGTCAGGGGGTCTTCCAGGAGGGGTAGGTCAAGATCCTGGCCCTCTGCCTCTGAGAGACTGGTACCTATTTAGAATACCAAGCATTACTGTTTATCTTAGGGAGACTGACACCTACTTAGAATATCAATCACTGTTGTTTATCCTACCTAAGTGGGGTAGTTTCCTTTAGTAATGTTAACCTTTAGTGGAGGTCTCTTTGACTGTCACTACAAAATGATATGGGAGAAATGTAATTCCCAACCTGCTAGATGTCAAATGTTTTGAGTTTGTGCCGAAATTGAAGAATAAATTCTTACAAACAGGGGTTGAGAGTAGGAAAGATGTATTGAGAAATAGCTCCTGAGAGACAGGAAGGGTCCTGACTGGGTTGCCAACAAGGCCTTTTGTTAGAGTAATTTGTACAACAAAGTCACAATGTAGGTCAAATTACAGTCAGCCTATAGGATCAGAGTACAGCTACTTAGCTAATATTTATCTAATAGGGAAACCAGTCATGTAACAAGGGTACACTGAAAAATAAAAGACATTTTTGAGAAGGGATGGTTCTAGATGCTCTGGTCACCCACCTGGGTAACTTATGCTTATGTGGACTTACTGGGTCAGATGGTGCTAATTGCAGAATTATTTTAAGTTAGCATTTATGCTTTAGGGAGGCATGTAGGTCTGGTTATTTCATCTCTATCTTGAGTCTTGAACTTCTTCACATATGCCTCCATCCATAATTTGGATGCCTTTATTTTTCTGACTTATTTGAGAGGCCAATACCATTGTGATTATATATTGGTTTGTATTTAATTTACCAGCTGTATAAAATGACCCTGACATCACCTACTTGACTGAGACTCTCACATCCTCTTATCATAGCATGAGCTATATCAATTTCCTTCCTTCCCCAGTCTCTTCTCCTCTCCTCTGTGAGAGAAAAATTTATCTCACTCCTAGCTTTTGACCTCCATCTCTTAGTTCTGTAGAAACTGTACTACATTAATAATGACATTAATATTTTCAATTTCTCCCTCCCCTGCTTCCTTCTTTCTATAAGCAATACACACACATTCAGATATATCTCATGACAAAAACTTCTTAGACATAACCACCTCCTCAAGATTTTATACTTCCTTTTGTCACCCAAGAAAAAACTAGTCATCTACATGCCAACTTCTATTTTCTCTTAAAGGTCACCAATAAAAGCTACTTATTCCCTTAAATTAGTCTTCTTTGTGAGTTACTTCTCTTGATTTTGCTGGGCCTCTTCTCCCACTTCTAAAATGTAGACTTTTCTAACACATTTGAGGAAGAAGTACGTAAGAATAATATGCACTTCAGTCAAAACCTGTGTATGAAAAGTCTCAAAGGAAGAAATTCTTCAAAATGATAAAATGATTAGGTGACTAGATCTTTGTATCTTTTTACTTTTATTTACTTTCTGAATCTCCTATAATAATATATTACTTGAATAATTAAAAATAGTATTTTGGGTGGCTGGAGATTTAGCTCAGTGGCACCTTGCCTGCCTCATAAGCACAAGGTCCTGAGTTAAGGAAGTGTTTCTTTAAGAAGAAATAAAATGTATATGGATTCTATTCTATCTTTGCTCCTTTCTGTTCTTCTCGGTTGGTCCCTTGGTAATCTCATCTATTGCTGTAGACTCAAGAATACTTTCTATAGCAATGACTTCCATATTTTTCTGCTTAGTTCTTGTTTTCCTGAATTTCCAGCTATATAGTGGGGTGTACAGTATAGAGGCACTTGCTACTATCTCACATTCAATGTCATTTCTTCTATCTGAGACATTAGCATGACCATTTTGTCACTCCCCTAAATGATCAGATAGGTCCCTTTCACTGTAGACCAAACTATCATCTCTTAAATGGATAACTGCAACAACTTCCCAATTTCTCTTTCCATTTTCTTCCTTTTTGTGCCCATACACCAGTATGACACATAAAACAGATAGCTGTAATTCCCTGATCAAAACTTAAGATATCATATAATGTTCACTTGAGCTATACTTCTGAGCTAATCTCTTCTCCCTGCTTTGACCATCTTCTTTCTGTTCCAATCCCACAGCCCCACCAAACTTGTCTCTTGCTCCAAGGATGTTTTACCTATGGTTCCTGATGCCTGGACAACCTTCAGTCTCCCTCATCCCTCCACCTTCTCTAAAGGAGAGAATGTCTCTCCATGTGTGTATTAGTCCATTCAGTCAGTTATAACAAGTTGCCTTAGACGACAAAATTTCTAGAGGCTGGGAAATCCAAGATCAAGGTGCTGCGAGATTTGGTGTTTGCCAAAGGACTGTTCCTTCTTGATGGCACCTTCCTGATGCATCCAAAGGCAAGTGGAGGGGTTATAGTCAAGGCAGCTCTTTGGAGTTTTTTTTTTATAAAAACATTAATTTCTTTCATGAGAGCTCTATTCTCATGACATAGTTATTTTTGCAAGACTGTACTTCTCAGTGCCATCACATTGGTGTTTCAACCTACCAATGTGAGGAGCCACAAACACTCAGATCACAGTAGAGAATGTAGCTTCTTCTTTCATGTCCTTCAGCTCTTAACCTCAATTTCACCTCCTTAGAGAGACCGCTCTAGATCACTCTATCAGAAGGAGATCATCCATCTTGCTACTATTATATCACCCTATTTATTCCATTAGAGAGTTTATTAAAATTTGTAGTTTTAATTATTTGTTTGCTTTCTCAATTACTGTCATTCTCCTTTGTGGAACTGTAAATTTCGTGAGGGTAGAGACTATTTTTATGTTGTCCACCACCACAAAGAGCTTCAAACAGTGTTTGCTACGCAGTAGTTTCTAAGGAAATGTGGTCAAATATTCATCCAGGCAAGGTGGTACAAGCCTCGAATCCTTGAACTTCAGGGGCCTGAGACAGGAGGATAGCAAACCCTTAGTTACCTAGAGAGGTCCTGTCTCAATAAATATATAAATAAATAAAATCTAGAGATGTAACAGTGCAAAGGCCTTGGTTTCAATACCCAGCACCAAAATAACAGTAATAATAATAATAATAATAATACTCAAATGGTTTTGTACCTCAATTTTGCACAAATGTATACATGTTTCTTCATAAAATGCCTCAGAAATATTATTTATTTATTTATTTCAGTCCTGAAAGTAAAACCCAGGGCTTTGTACATGCTAGGCAAGTACTCTGCCACTGAGCTACACCCCTATTGCCTCTCACTGGATCTCTTTGGATATGACTGATAAAATAATTGACAGAGTACTGAATCATCTCAAAGATATATAGTGTGCATGACTTCCCCATAATTCACTGTTATAATTATATGCATGACTCACAATACATATGTATGAAATGTTAATGAATCTCGAGTGGGAAAAAGGTTACCATAGGTCAGGATACTGCTTCTAACATGCATGTGCTCTGCTCTGGAGCCTCAGAGATTTCTTGGGTCTTTGTTTTTTTATTTCTGCTTTTCTTTAGGACAATGGAAGAATGGGATGTTGCTCAAGTTTAGGTGAATGGAGAGGGAGTGACCCCATAGTCTCAGTTGTGCTATCTGCACTAGTGTGTGTATGTTTACGTTTGTGTATTTACTTCTGTACTAGTTAACATTCCCATTACTGGCACATAATATGCACAAATTAAAAGAGAAGCTTAATTTAGCTCACCATTTCAGAGGAATAAGTCCATTGCCAGTTGGCTCCAAAGCAGAAACCTGTTGGAAGGGCATGGCCGAGCAGAGATGCTTAGCTCACGATTGCTGGAAAGTAGACCAGGGGGAATAATTCCAGAGAGGAGGAGGCTGGGGAACATATATAATGACTAAAGTCCCACCTCCATGACCCACCCAGACACACCTCATGTGTGTTCCACCAATCCCCCAGGAAGATCTCAAAGTCAATCATATTGACACTGCACCCTAACGTCCACAACTTCTGTACCATTTTATCAATGTAGGTTTGTATATCTACCACAAAAGTTAAAATAGAGAATGGTTTCATCATCACGAGAGTCTCTTGTGTTGCCCCTTTAAACTACACCCAGCATCTTCCCACATACCTCCTCCAAAACTCTTTCTTTAACCATGGCAACACCAATCAGTTTTCTACTTTTATAGTTCTGTTATTTTTACAATGTTATATAAATGCAGTGAGCTAGCAGGTCATTTTCTGGAGTTAGCTTTCCACTCAGTATAATTCCTTGGAGATTCATCCAAGTTGTGTGTATCAGTAGTTGTGTGTGTGTGTGTGTGTGTGTACATGTGTGTGTGTTTACAGTGCTGTGAATCAAACTCAGAATGTACTTTCACATTTTACTTTTTGAGACAGAATCTCTTAAATTGTTTGAGTGGGATTTGAACGTGTGATCCTCTTACCTGCCTTAGATTCCCTCAGTGCTAGGACTACAAGTGTGTGCCACACTTCTTTTGCTCTTTTTATTAATAAGTACTACTCCATACTATGGACATACCACAGTTTCTTTAACCAATCATGTATTTTCACCTGAATTGTTTCTTGTTTTTGACTGTAAGGAACAAAGCTGCTACAAAA
>PVIR01028381.1:0-22034 GCA_004026965.1 Petromus typicus | reverse complement strand
AAAGAAGGCCACAGGCAAGCCAAGGAGAGAGAGCTCACCAGACACCCAGCCCGATTGGTAATGCTGGATTTCTACCCACCAGAACTGTGAGAAAACAAATGCCTGTTATCCAGCCACCCCGTCTGGGATATCCCTGAAAGGCAACCTGAGCCTTTCAAAGTGGATTTTCAAGCACTTATAATCATGTTCCATATACTTGAAAATAAGTGCTGACGGACAGAGAGGATACCGCTATGATCATTCACTGTCAGATGAAAGATGCAAGTTGGTCGTCTAATCTGGAAGACCATTTAGGGGTAACTATTTTTCTGTTTTCCTTTGAGGTGAAATTCACATAAATTAATTTTGAAGTCTGTAATTCAGTGACATTTAATGTATTTACAGTGTTGTGCACCCAACACCTCTCTAGTTTCAGGCTTTTTCATATCTCGTAAAACACATCATACTCATTAAGTAATTTCTCCCCATTTCACTCCTATTCCCTAATAACCACTGACCTGCTTTCCATTTCTGTGTATCAGTCTATTCTAGGATATATTCTATTAACAGTAATGTAATACATGATTTTTAAGTCTGTATTTTTTCACTGAGCACAATGTTTAGAGATTCAAAATGTAAACTATTTACATTATTTGATCCAGCAATTCCAATTGTAAGAATTTATCCTATAGGAATCCTCAAGAGCTCCTAAATTGACTATAAGGGCATTGTCTTCAGAACTGTTTAAAAATAGATAAAAATAGAAGCAAACTACATGTCTACCAGTGGATGTTTGAATCTGAAAAAACTAAAAAGACTATGCTACAACCACATATGAAATCCTATGCATCTGTTACAGTGTATGAGGTGTGATCTACATTTAGCATGAGGAATATGCTCCAAGATTCATGGTTAAGGGCTGAAGATACAACTCAGCAATAAACCAACTGCCTAACATGCACAGCACCTTGGGGTCAATCCCTAGCACCCCCCAAACTGGTACTGTTTTACATGTCAGTGTCTGAATTTGTATGGAGTGGATATATTAGTCTTATTATCAAAAAGAAGCATAAGGATAAAGTTCTCATTTTGTTGGAAAAAGAAAAATGTTGAAATGCAGAAAGCAAAGGTAGTTAAGTACAATGGCCCAGATATTGTTATCATCACTCTCGTATTTTTCCCAAATAGGAAAATTGAGCAAAGACTCAGAATTTATGTCAATGGAGGGAAATGCACAGATCTAAACAAATGAAAATAACATTTCATAAAAGCTTTCGGTGCTGGCACTGTGAAGGAGAGATCGCTCAGGTCCTCACAGTGTTGCTCGCAGAGTAGGAAGTATTGCGGGGGAAAAATCACAATCAGTTATTTGTAAAATGGATTAGAAGCAAAAAGAGGAAGTCTACTTTTAAGCTACTCGGTGTTCATCACATATACTTACATGTACCATAAATATTCAAAAGAGTATTTTACCCAGTTTTTCACAAATTCGTGTATAACACTGGTAATAGGCACCCTTGACTCTTCATCAAAGACAGAGAAGCTCATTTCAATATTGTAGAAGGAAACTGTAATTAAAATAGAGGTTAATTTTATTTATTTCAAGAAATTTGACTTCTGCAAATTTGATCAAAACTGCTCTGTAAAGCAAGTAAAACAATGATTTCTCTTTCTTAAACTTTGTTCAACTCCAAGTTCAAAAACCAGCACATTTGGCTCCATATCCGAAAGTAAAAGATGTTACCATCTCCTTTTTGCTATTATTTAGGCATTTTTTGTGATTTTTGCACAGTTGATGGTCATGCTATAACTGCCCAATTTATCTCTTTCATCAGTCACTAGATTTCTGGTCCACTCAATGGCCACGCTGAACATTATATCACGAGACCATTTGTCCTGAGAAAATAACTAGTTGGTTTTGTTTTGGTTTGGTTTGGTTCGGTTTTCATCCTTTGCCTTCTTTTCAGCTTCAACGTTTTCTTTCCTCATGTCCCTCCTACTCTTATGTATCCTACAGTATTTTTATTTTGGAATGTTAAAAGTTGCCGGAACATTCAAACTTTAGACAATATGGAAGCCAAATACTCCTTGACCATGGCTAAATATTCCCAACCAGTTGGATGTACAGAGTAGAGAAGGCTGAGACCTATGTAAGAGGAATTTGAACGGCAGAACTGAACATGTAGCACACCTCTGTAATCCCAACACTCTGGGAGGCCGAGGCAGGAGGATCACATATTAAAGCCCTGCCTGACTTAGTGAGATACTGTCTTGAAATTTTATTTTTAAAAGGCTGGGGATATAATTCAGTATAAAAGACCTAGGTTCAGCCTCCAGTACAATAGAAAAAGTCAGGATAGGATATCTTCTGATGTTTTCTCATATGTGGTAAACATGTTCACACCTAATGCCATGTGATTCTCTTACTGCGTCAAAGTGATGTTCCCAACCTGTGTTCATGTAGGCAGAGGCAGAGTCAGGACATGGAGAACAAAACTAGTGGAAAGAAGGCTAAGAAATGTCATATTGAGTGAAAACATGTACCTGGATCATGTTTCAATAATCATAGGTAACAGAGCAACAGAATTCTGAGTTTGGACAAGGTGTTCATTGTACCAACTGTCTCAAGAAGATAAGAAACACCTACACCTTTCTTCATCTATCTCTGCCTTCAGAGAACTAACCCTTGGAGAACATATGGTCCATTATTCACACATTTGCAAAAAGGAACAGTCCCTATGGACTCACCAGCAATTGGTGAAGTCAGAGCTTCTGTAGTTAGAAAGTGTGGAGGTTAGCCAGGATGTCTCAGAAGAGGAAGAGATTAGTGAAGACACAACAGCTGGAGAAGAATGTGCCATTCCTGGGGACATGAATAGAAATGGAGTTCTAGTACTGGTGGATGTAACAGTGGTTATATTTATAAGGGAGTCCAGTGTGGACTTGGGAAGAATTAAAGTAGGAGAAGTTGATGTAGCTGGGATTTTGCTCCATGTGATTATTTTTGTAGGACTAGGTAGAGGCATGGAACCAAACGACACAGTGTGCTCTGTTGTAGAAGGTGATGTATTCATTCCACTAAAGGGTGGAGACAGAAATACACTCCTAAAGTTGTCAGTCATAGTAGTTCTGGAGGATATCTCAGGGAATTTGAGAATGTATATACACCGTTATGTGGGATTTTTGTAGATCAAGAGAGGGAAGTTGAGGAGCCAGTAGTGATACTTTCCAACGTAGGTGCAGGAATGATTTTGGTGAGTATGTAGCTTCTAGTAGCAAATGGCAACTTGTAAAGTTAGTGAATGTGTACATTGGGATCATGTCAGAAGTAGGAAATGTGGATTTTGACACCTGGACCACAGAGAATGTTACAACATCGAGAATATTAGATACTGTTATCACGGGGCAACCTGATTTTATCTAGAAGACTAGATAAAACCGAAGTTAGCACAGGTGAAGTGGTGATCTTGGAGATTAGAGGAGCATTTGGTGGGAGTGTAGTCTCAGGGGTTACAGATGTGGTTGTTTTCTCAAATGTGTGTTTAATATCAGGCCAACCTGTAGGGGTCACCCTGAGAGATATTGATAATAAAGGGCTTTCAGAAATCCCCAAGGTAGGAAGAATTCCTGGTGTAGGACTTGATAATGCTGCCATGGCATGTCTAGAGACTAGACTAGTCTGAGAGGAGCAAACTTTGACAAAGACTGAGGAACAAGATGTAGGGTCTCTGCTTTCATCTTGTTGAGTGTCAGGGGAAAGTGTAAACCTACAATCTTCAACTCTGTGTGTGTTCTAGGATGTGATAAGCAAAGGCTGAGTGTTACTTGATGTGAGTCTTGTGGCCACAATCAGAAATACGACCATGTAGGAGTGATCTTTAGAGTAGTAAACTTGGCCTCAGAACAAGAGGTGAATAAAGAAATGATGTCAAAGAGAGTGTAGTTTCACTGGATGGAGCCCATGAAAGCTGTAAAACAGGGGTATCACTAGATGTGGCACTTTTTGTGAACTCAGCTGTTAAGGAGGTATTTTCTGACAAAGAAGTCACCTTTCCTGTGTTAGAGGAAATGTAACGGGTGGTAGCTTTTATGCTTTCTGTGGGTTAGTATGTGGTCTTAAAGTTAGTCCAAGACAGGGAAATCTGAATATTCATGGAAGTATTATGATTATCTAAAGGAGTCAAAGAAAGCACTGTTTCAGGGACAGAAGTTCTAGAACGAGTATCTATGAGAGCTGTCACAGTAGACAGGGCTGTTAGCAATCCCAGGTAATATGCTCACAGGTGTGACCTCATTTTCCTGTAGTTATTGTGGAGTTGTTGATAATGATGGGACAGGAGTGGCCTTTGGAATGGGAGAAAGAGCTTCCATGTTCTCAAAACTGAGTAGAGAAGAGGCAGTGCTGGAATGTTTTTCGTGGACAGAAAAGTTGCCTCTGTTGGACAGGAAATAGATGTGGGGTGATCCTGGGGATGCTTCTGTCACTTCCGAAGTAGGGAAAGCAGAGAAAACAACTGTACTTTCTGAGGTCAGGCTACCATATGTCATGGGTGTGACAGTCAATGTATATGTCTGTGTAGTCATAACAGTCCTAGGGGTAGTTGGAGACAGTAAAGTAGGAAAGGACTCAACTGTTGTGGAAGTGTGAGGAGAAATTGCTACAGGTGACAAAGTAGAGTTGCTAACTGGACTTGGAGCTATCTCAGACACAGGTCCAGAAGTGGCTATTGGGGGACTTTTCAAACAACCTGGGCCTGTTGTTTTGGAAGATTTAGTCATCACTATTGTTAAAATGTCAGACATGTTTGTGGAGGTGAAGGCAGCAACATTAGCCTGCAATGAAGGCATTTGGGAAACAGGAACTGACATTGCCATAGAGGTTTCCCAAGAAGTGGAGATACATTTGGAACAGAAAGGGCTATACTGATCCCACCAGTGAAGGAAACTGTAAAATTGGCGTTGGACAGTCCAGCTGTGAAAGGAGACAAGGACACAGGGAAAGTCTGCGTCTTTCAGAAATGGAAAAGGCGGGTGGGTAGGGCTATGGGAAAAAAATGAGAATTGAGTTGTGTTATATACTGATACAAATTCTCAGTGTGGAGTGCAATCATGATGTGTATATGTAATGTGTCAATAAAGATTTCAATTAAAAAAAAAGAAATGGAAGAAGCAATTACAGTCACACCTAACTGGAAAACTCCTTGGCCAATGTAGAATATTTAGGTGTAGGCACTTTAGTATCATCAGACATCACCATGGAGGTGACAAGAGAGACAGTAACTGGCAGTGAGAGCTTGTGGGTAAGAGGTATAGGGGTTGCTGGTGAATGAGTACCTGCAGCCATTGGTGGCACGATACCAGAAGACAAGGAGATATCTGTTCTGTCTCCGGGGGTTCCTGTTATCCTTGTGGTGGAAGTACGTAGGGCTTCAGGAAACATGTCGGTATGCTCAGGAGGGAGAGATAAAGCTGAATGCCCCTGGGGTGTCTCTGAAGCCCAGTGTGCAGTATAGGTCTGGGTTGAATTAAAGATTTGTGTTCCACTGTGTGAAATCTTAGGTGGAGTTTTCATTAATGTTGTTGAAATCCAAGTCTCTCCTGCCTCAGTAGTTGCCATTTCCTTATCCAATGAAACAGTCAATTTTTCTGCACCAGGGAAGGAGGAAACTGTGACAGAAGCTGCCACTGTTTGTGCTGATTCACCTGTCACTTCCTGCACTGTTGAAAACAGAGAAATCTCAGATACTGCTGGTATAGTTGATTTTCCTTTAAGATGATGGGAAGATGTTTCTTGAGTTGTCATCATATCACTGAATCTTTGTGCTGTTTCAGACTCCAGTACAGGGGTTGTTGTATCACCAAATACACTTGTACCATCCGTTTCTCTGTGTGTAGTCTCAGAAGGGCTCTCCTCAGTAGAACGATTCAGCTTAATGTCAGCAAGGGTAGATACTGTATCTACTGGTGGAACCAGTGTCTCCCTTGGTGTTGAAGGAAGTTCATTTGGAGCTACTGTGGGTCCAGGGGTGGTTTTTACTAAGGTGGTATATTTAAATTCAGGCACACTGGTTACAGATGTGGTGGGGAAATTAGAAAGCTGTGGAGATGTCAATTTGGATAGAGCTGTATGTCTGACTGCAGTGGCATCAGCACTGGTGATAGCCTCGTTTTCCGTGGATGGTTCTTGTGGGGTGATAAGATTAGTAGCTGTGGATGAGTTTTCTATGTCAGTAGTATTGCCATAGAATGCTGATGTGACATTTTCATTGGGCACAAATGTAAGTATGGTGGTTGTATTAATAGATGTCAGCAGAGACTGGCCTGGCCCAGAAGTCCGGGCTGTTACCTTGGAGGAGAACCAATGGGCACTTTCACCAGTTAAAGATGTGGGGCCTGATTCCAATGTCTTGGGTGTGGAAATCGGAGTGAACACATGGTCACCAGCTGTGGGTGTATTCTGGGTATATACTGGTTCTGTGATTGTGGAGAAGGATATTGTTTCAGTCACTGTAGGTCCAAGTGTGGTTCCAGGAGTTGAGGTTGTAAGACAACTCTTAGCATTGATACTTGTCTGTACATTTTGAGTTCCAGGGAGTGGGAGGGATGTCATGGGAGAAAAGGCCACAGAAGCGGTCTCTTGTGGCATTAAGGTAGACATAGAATCCTCCACATGGAGTGAAGAGACATTCTGGAAGTTTAGAGATGTCAATTCAGTTTCTGCTGTAATTAGGGTAGGCCTGGTCTCGGTAGGCATCACTGAATGAATTGTAAATGCTATTTCTCTATCAGTTATTGCCAGCGTAGCTGCTGTCTCATTTCTAGGAAATACAGAATCCACAGAAGAAGCTGTGGAGATAAGCAGAGATGTGGGTGTAAAGGATGATGTAGACCCAATGCCAGGACTTTCAGCTGAAGTCCCTCCTGCTGTAGGCCAAGGTACAGCTCCAGCAGCTGAAGACACAAGAAGCTCTTGTCCAGATGTTGAGATAGGAAGTGCTGTGATATCAGTAGATTTGTGTTTGGGCCAAGATGTTGGAGACATGGATGTTGACTCAATAGTTGAAAATAAAGATGTTGTCTTCATAATGACTGACTCAGATTCAGTTGCTGAAGTTTGGGGTGTAATTGAAGTCTCAGTTAATCCAGATGTGGAAAGGAAATTAGTAGTTGTACTTGGATGAAAGCTCTTAGTGGTCATAGATTCCACTGCTTTTGTTGTTCTTGTGATTTCTGAAGATGGAGATCTAGTTATTTTCATGGAATCAGTAGCATTGCATATGGATGTACTCTGAGTAGGCAGAGTCACGGATGCGGAAGTAGATAAAGCACCTGCTGTAGAAGTATCTGTTTTAGCTATAGATGTCTTTAAATTTTTTGATGTAGTTGTACCCGAAAATTGCAATGTTGTATTGGAATATAATATGGTTACATAATCAGTTGCAAATACAGGCATGGTTTTGGACATCACGGTAGAGTAATGTAGAGTCTTTTGTGGTTTTAGTCCAGTAACTTGGGAAGGAGTTGTCAATTCTATTTGTTGTGATAGAGTTGTACTTATTTCTTGAATTGTCATATTTTCTGAAACAACTGAAAAACCAGAAAGGGTGTGTTAATCTGGACTCAGTGTTAGACATGAGACAATTCTTTGAGAAATAACTGATTTAATTTTTAAGAGATAAATACCACAATATAATCAAGTTCCTTGATTAGTTCATTTCTCTGACAGGATGTTCTACTTTGTAAAATCTCCATGTACTTCTCATTACTCTCTGGTTACATAACTAGTTGGAGGAAATCTATTCCATAGTAACTTTGTCCAAGATATGCACATTCCCAAAAGTGAGACACATACTAGAATAGTATAGTAAGAGGATTAGCGTTAGGAAAGGGACCACGTCCTTGAAAACCATAACTATCAAAACTACTTAAGAAGAAATAACAATTAGATCTACACCTGTGAAATATATTGAATTGTATAGTTTAAAAATCTCCCAAAACAGAAGATTGGCTTTGAATCCAAATAGATGTAGTTGTTTGTTTTTTTTAATCTTGACTACATCATTTGCTTACCATATAACCCCATACAGTTACTTACCCTCTCTGTGCTCCATTGACTTCCCCTGAAATATAAGGGTTCTAGTTGCCATGAGAGGCCGGAATGTAGCTCAGTGGTGCTGCACCTGCCAAGCAGGTGCAAGACCCTGAGTTTGATCCCTGGTATCCTCAAAAAATTGTAAAAAATTTCCATGAGACTTAAGTGAGTTAATATGTAAAACATTCAGTGCAGTGCCTAACATGAAGTAAGTGCCCCAAAGTAGTGGACATTAAGTTTGTCAACAGTCTATCATTCATTTGAACATTATAGACAGCAAATGTCTTTTTCTAGACCCTCAAGTTTAAAATTTCTTGAACATGCATCTCTCTGTCTCTCTGTATCTCTGTCTTTCATCATCCATGATATATATTGATAAATCCATAATTGTCAATAACATACATATACATATTATTCATTTGTATCACATGTATTATAAACATCACACAAATATAAATGTCAAAAAATGTGATAAGATGAATATTGTAATATTTTCTTTCTGCGCTCTAGTAGATTATCTGCACGCCCTGTGGGACTGTGTGACCCGGTTTTGAAGACCCGTGGAGCTCAGCTTACACCTTCATTCAAGTTAATTAAATGTAGCAAATATAATGAATACCCTTCTAAATCCCGTGAGAAATATATATGTTTATAGCATGTTTCCTTTCCTCAAAGAACATGTTCTCTTAATGGAAAAAATTTATCTTGCTGAAATATTTTTAAACAGAAGGTAAAGTAACATTTAAAAGAGAAATAATAAAGTAAGGATAACGTTTACAATAAAGTGAACAGTGGGATGTAATCAGGCTCCACATATCTTCAAAGTGCAATGGGAAATGTGTACCGCGGAAGAGTAAACCGGCTTCAAGCTTACGAGGAGACTTTGTCTTAGAAGATCCACCCTTGTGAGAAAGCATGGGGTCTGAGTAGAGAAGGTAAGGACATACGACCGTGAATATGGAGGCAGTGCCGGACCAGTCTGTCTGGGAGTGGGAAGGAGTGTGTTAACAATGATGAGAAAGAATAAAAAATTAGGGTAGGATCTGAGGGAGAAGCCAGAGGCACAGATGAGAGAAGGTAATGCAGCTGCTTTCATGTATTGCACACTTACTACAAGCTACGCAGAGTGCTGCAAGCTATCTTATTTAATCCACCTAACTTTGTGGTAAATATGACAATTATCCCCATTTTAGAGGTGAAAAAATGGAACTTCAGAAACTTCACATGAATTGCTCAAGCTCATAGCTGGAATTCAAGACAAGCTTTATCATCTGTACTCTAAACCACTACACTATTTGAAAGATTATGGATTCTTCAACAAGAATGAGTTGATAGAAAAGTAGTCTTTAAGGAAAATGAATTTCATGGCAGTGTATAGCATGGGTAGGAATGGGAGGAAAACACAGGCAAAGAGACCTTAGGGTGCTGGTTGTATCCTCCTTTGCCCCTCTTCTCCCATCAACTCTGAGCCAGTCTGACTGCCCATCCTCTCCATACCTAGGATAAATTAGTGTTTCTATAAATTTGTGCCCACTAACCTCAAGGAAGCTTTCTCTCTGCCCAGTCATCCTACTACTTCTGTCTGATCAATTTGTACTCCTACTCTGCAATCAGTCTTTCAAATCTTCCCCATCCTCAAACTCCACCTCAACGTGTTTATCAAATCATCAGGCCTCCTACTTCAAAGTACAAATGTAATTGAAATCATCAGATAGTGATTCAACTGTGCTTTAGATCCCATCACCTCCTGCCCCTCCAGATACCTGACACCGTCAGTTATCACCTCCTTTCCTAATTAGTTTTCCCATTTTGTTTTAAAATATATAGCAATCTCTTGAAATTAAAAAAAAAAAACAAAAAACCTAGGCACTTCCACCTCTTCTCCCATCATAACCAAATTCTTCCGGGAAAATTTGTCTATTCTCACTGTCTGCACCTGTCTGGCCATTCCTTCTTTATTTCTTTTGCAGACTCTATTTGCTGAGCTAAGATTTTGACATAGCTTCCTGTGCTCTATACTTTGTCCACAACTAGAGTCTCATGAATTGACATCTATGAACAAATTAACCTCAAAGTTCTGTGTCTAGACCAGATCTCTATTTTTGAGGGTTTTTTAATTTCATTTTTAAAAAAATCTTTATTGGTACATTACATATGCGCATCGTGATTGCACTCCATAATGGGGATTTGTACCAGTATAAGACACAACTTAATTCTCATTTTTTCCCATAGCCCTACCCACTCTACTGCCCCCCCATGTACATAGAATTTGTTTTCTTACTTTTTTTGTTATAATCTCATTATTTTTCCCCTTCACCTTATTTTACTTTGAGCATTTTCTATTTCACAATATATAACATACAATTCTAGGACTCATTTACATCTTTATTTTCTCATACCAGAGAAAAGATGCAATATGTACCTATCTATGACCTATTTATTTTACTTATGAGGATATCCTCAAGGTATGTCCATTTAAGTATAAATGACTCAAACCTATCATTTTTTATGGCAGAGTAATAGTCCATCTTGTAGAAGAACCACAACTTTTTTATCCAGTCTCCAGTTGATGGACACTTGGGGAGGTATTTTTTGTTTTGTTTTGTTTTGTTTTGTTTTGTTTTGTTTTGTTTTGTTTTGTTTTTTTGAGACAGGGTCTTGCTTTGTAGTTCAGGCTGGCCCTGAGCTCAGCCTTGAACTCACAGCAATCCTCCTGCCTCTGCCTCCCAAGTGCTAGGATTATAGGAATGAGCCACCACACCTGGCACTGTGGTATGTGGTTCTGATTGCTGGTGGTTGTGAGTCTCCATGCCCAGCATGGTAGTATATGGTTACCAAGGATTGAACTTGGGCCCTGGCACTTGCAAGTCAGGCGCTGGAACCACTGAGCTAAATCCCCGGCCCTTGAGTTCCACATTTTTATAACCAATCACTTAATTGACATCATCTCTTGAATAGCCCATCACTATCTCAAAGTCAATATAACCCAATTTGAACTTTTTATAGTTTCTTCAACGTGGGTCATCTTCTGATATTATTTCATGCAATTGTACCAGAGTACATTCAATTAGACAAGCCACATCCTTCTCTCTCTCTCTCCACCTGTCTCTTCTAGGTTTTCACTCACCTGCTCTAACTAACCCACAGTCTTGTCCGATGGACGTTACTTCTACACATCTCTTGACTCTATCAACTTTTCTCTGACTCCATCACTTATCACCCCAACCAAGCCACCTTCATCTTTCATGCAGACCACTCAGTACACTCCCACCTGAGCTGTTTACCACTATTCTTGGCTCCCTTCAGTCTGTTGCATTACACAATCAGAATGATCTTCTTGAAATAAAATCTCCCCATTACATGGGTGCGTGTGGGCACACACACACACACACACACACACACACACACACACACACATCCATCTAGTGGTTTTTCATTGTTCATAGGATTAAGTTGGCAAGGCTGCAGAGAAAAGGGAAGCCTTCTCCACTGTCAGTGGAAATGAAGACTCGTACAACCTCTGTGGAGACTCCTCAAAAAACTAGGATTGGAGGCCCCATTTGACCTGGCCATCACTCTGCTAGGTATATACACAAAAGAATTAAAAGATTCATTTTACGGCAATATATGTTCACCCATGTTTATAGCAGCTCAGTTTGTGATTGCTAAATCTTGGAAACAACCCACATGTCCATCAACTGGAGACTGGATAAAAAAGCTGTGGTTCTTCTACAGAATGGAGTATTACTCTGCCATTGAAAATGATAAGACTGAGTCATTCATGCTCAAAAGGATGTACCTTGAGGACATCCTCATAAGCGAAATAAACAGGTCACAGATGTGTAAATATCGTATCTTTTCTCTGGTATAAGAAAATGAAGTTGTAAACGAGTTGTAGTAGGTATAGTTGATATTGTGAAATACAGAATATTTAAAAGGGAAGAGAGTGTAGCAGTAAATAACGAGGGAAAATGAATGTGGTAATAATAAAGAAAAAAGGAAACAAAGATTATGTATTCGAGGTGGGGGTTGCAGGGCAGGGGGAAAAGGGAAAAATGAGAATCAAATCATGTCATATTCTGGTACAAACTCTCAATGGTGAACAGGATGATGATGTGTATTCATAATATACTAAACTTAAAAAAATAAAAAATAAAAAGCATTTTAACAGAGCCTAGAAAGCTATACATGCTTAGGGCCGGCTACTTAGCTCAAGTGGTACTGTGTCTACATTGCAAGCACAAGAGCCTAAGTTTGATTTCTGGTATCGCAAAAAACAAACCAAAAATTTACATGCTTGATCCCTACCAACCTCTCCAATATCAGTGTATGCTAAATCACACTGTTAACTTCTCAGGCCACCGCCTTTTTAGTCTTTCAATGTTTAGCATTCTGCTTCTACCTCAAGTGCATTATATCTGCTGTTGCCACTACCTGGAATGTTTTCCCCTCCTTTCTTCATCTGATGAACTTCCATTTGTCCTTCAGACTCAACTCATGTGTTACTTCCTCAGGGAGGCCTACCTTCTCCCACCTCCATAAGTAGCTCAAACTAATCTATTTGAGATTATTATGGCACTTCATATCTCCTCTTCATAGCACTTGAAACAGTTGCAGTGTTGCATGTGTGTCCGTTCTTACTCATATCTCCTTCTTCACTCAACTGCGTGATAGAGTGCTTCACCCTTTGTTGCTCACCAAGACACCCCCAGTCTCTGGCGTGGGGCCTGGCACATGGTACTCATTCAGTACATATGTTTTAGGCTAACTGAATGCATGGCTATGCTGAGGACATGAAATGATGATAGCCCTGAGAGTTCTCTGATCCTATAGCTAACAGAAAGAAAGAATGGACAGGATATGGTAACAATGAAGCTGAAGAGGCAAAGAAGACAGAGAATCATATTGTATCCCGAAAATATACCAGTGAAGTCAAGTTATTTTTTAAAAAGACAGAGAAACCTTGAAGAACTCAGATTTTGCTTTTGGGAGCAGATAATAGTGATGACATTCACAGAAATGGGGAGCTTGGGACAGTAGCCTTATTCAGAAGGAAAACACCCAGTTCACACTTGGGTAAGTGGAATTTGGGGTGAGGATGGAACACTCAAGCAAAAATAGTGCATAGTAAAATTCAAGACTGAGCCATAATCTTCCCGCAATTCAAATCACTCAAAATAAAATTGTGCATATTTACCTTAGAGAAATTAGCATTTTGAATTTATCCGCCCGAGAAGCACATCACCTATTGACACAGGAATAATTGTGGTAGTAGACAATCTACTAACTTATTTCATTGTCTTCCATGGTAAAATGACTTTTAATTTGCATATCAAGAGATTCTGAAATGTACGTAGGATGTTATTTAGGATTCTGTGGTCATTAGCAAGTAAAATGAGTGACATCCTGAAGCCTGTAATTGACTATATAGGTGAGTCGATAAAAGCAGATGCGTTTATAGGAGCAAAAGTCAAAGTTATATAAGCAGAATTTTTAAACTTTTACAACATTGTTTCAATTACCAGAGATTCACATTGTGTCTTTTCTAACAAATAAGTGTATTTCAACTGCCCAATATTTATTTCAAGCTTCCTATTTCTAAACATGTCCATAAATGCAGCTAAAAAGAGTTACCGTATTGGTATCTAGGTTTCCATGTTTGCAAATTGGCTTTAAAAAATCCCAGTCAGATGGCTTTCAAACCTCTGTTAAAACGTTGCTTCTAGCACATGAAAGAAATGTGGAATCCTAGAGCCTGAATGACTTTCTATGAATATACTAATTGTTAATAGGAAAGTCCGTAGTTTCCACTCCTTTATCAATGATTAGTCATAGAGCTGCACTCAGTTTTTGGCAAACAATGAAACACTAAATATTGCGAAAGCCTAAGTTCTCTTCTTTGATACAGCATTGAAAGAGCACTATTGGAGTAAAGGGGAACAAGTAATTGGAAATCCTGTCACAGAACAGAGGATGGAAATTAAACAGATATTTTTTATCAGAAAAGGTAGAGCCATAGATTGAACAACTGGAACAACATTTCTAGGAAGCATATTTAGTAGGAACATGAGATAAAAACAAATGAATTAAACAAAATGAGTTAAGCGTGTGCTTTTATGTACCAGAGATCTCTCAGGAAACAGTGCACTTTATAGTCTCCATTTTAACCCAAACCTGGGTTTGTATATTTTAGACAAACTTCCTATTCAAACTTTCAGATCCATGGATTTTTCCAGAAGGACTGCTGCATCATATGTTTCCTCTGAAGTGATTACTGATTCAAATCTTCATTAATATTAAAATCATAAAATTTTAGAATCAAGTTTTTGAGATTGGTTTCAAGCCTTTCCTTTGGAAATGAGGCCCAGAGACCTGCATTTTGGAAAGATAATAATTTGACAGATGAAAGTTTAGGGGAAGAAATATTACAATATGTGTAATACCTCAGTTATCTAGCACCCATAAATGCATGCCATAGATTTTCACAGAACTACCCCATACTAAGAGCAAGAAATGAAAACCTACTTCCCAGAATAACTAAGGAGAAACAAACTTCAATACCAAAAGCCAGGTTCTATAAATGCTGAACAGTGCAAGAAGCAGCAATCATCCAAAATACTTTGCATTAACTTCGGCAGGGGGAGTATCATGTTGGTATCCTAACCACCAAGTCAAACTTGCTAGTTGTGTTTCAAACCCAGTATGAATCCCAAATTATGACCATTCCCTAAAACAACATCTGTCTTTTTTTTTTTTTTTTTTTTTTTTTTGAGACAGGGTCTCGCTTTGTGGTTCAGGCTGGCCCTGAGCTCAGCCTCAAACTCACATCACAGCAATCCTCCTGCCTCTGCCTCCCAGTGCTGGGATTACAGGTGTGAGCCACCACACCCGGCACTGTAGTATGTGGTACTGATTGCTGCTGGGAGTGAGTCTCCACGCCCAGTATGGTACGTGGTTACCGGGGAATCAAACCCGGGCCCTTGCTCTTGCAAGACAGGCGCCGGAACCACTGAGCTAACTCCCCGGCCGAAACAACATCTGTCTTAAACACTCATATCCCAAGTAAAGACAATCCAATCAAATATTAGTAGATTCTTAGAACTATAGGAATTAGAGATACATTCAATCACAGATCTAGCAATCCGTTACCATGGGTTGTTAGAAACTGGACAAACTTGCCCACATTTGTCCTGCCTGTGAGATCTTCAACTACAGAAATTATTTCAGACATCTGCCCTGCCTTATGCATGCTGGGATTTGGGGTGTGAAGGCTTGGCGAGTTTGGGTATTCTGCCTTCTGCTGCTGCCCAAAGAAACAAAGGTCGATCCCAAGTTCAACCTTTTCTTCAAGGTTCCAATTTTGTTGTCTGTGGATTGTTAATCCTTTTGCTCTAAGACTCATGGTGGTCTGGAGCTTGCTACAAGGGTTTTGGCTATGTCCTTTTCCCACAATAGGTTAGCAAACATGATCAAAATCATCAATTAGGCTGGTAGTGTGCATTAAATTCCTTGGTAATTTAATTACTGGTTTGCTTTTTTGTCTTACCTATACATACTTTTGTTTTTCTTAGATTCAGTAGGATTTCTAGATGAAGTAAAGATTTTCTTAAGCTCCCTAAATGTTATACTTATACCCATTGAATATTATACCTCTCTTGCTTAAAAAGAAAATGTTAAGTGATTGGGATAGCTATAATGATATCTATATATCTCTGTCAGTTATTTTGCCTTGCTGCATTCTGTTATTCTGCACACACACACACACACACACACACACACACACACACACGTGGACACGCACATGTCTACCACCAAAAACTATTAAAAATAGACCTCTCAACCAAACAAAATGGTGTTAAATCCACTTTTGCTCTTCCTTACTAAGGACAATTTTAAGTCCTGAAAATAGTGTAACAGACAACCAAAACCAGAACTAGTGAAGATATTCTAAAAAGGCAAATTTATTTCAGAATCCAGGAGTAGAGGACTGATATAGTGGTGGGCATCTTGCCTCGCCAATCTCAGCATAAAAACGCCACCCAGACTCTTTGTTCACAATCCCTAACCCAACAAAAAAGGCAATCAAATTAAGCTCTTTCTCCTTTCTGATCAAATATGAGTCCCTTGGACAACACAGGACAGCCTTACACCACTAACAAAGGGAGGAGCTGACTAGGAGCCCTCCTAATAGTAAGCAAGCAGAAGAGGCCTTCTCTGTCCCTGCCAGGCTGTGTGTTCTTGCCCCACCAAGGCATTGGCTGAAAAGAACCTGTACTGAAAACACTATTTGTTTCCACCTGCCCAGGAGTCTCTTTGCCCACTCAGAACAAACAGGCAGGCAGACAGATGTAAGAGGAGAAAAAGATCAGGTATCTTGCTTCAGGCAGCCATTTTTTCCTTGAAGTCCTGAGATTCTTCTCTGTCACCTAGAAATACCAAAGCAGTGAGTGGATGAGAGACAAGAGAAAGGGGTCGATTGGCAGCAGATGGTCGAGTGAAGGAAGTATGGCCCAAGACTTATTTCCTGACCACACAGAGGAAGCCAAACCAAGGGATATCAGTAGAGGAGTCCTACTACCCCTCCTCCCCAGTGGCAGACTCCTTCCATTCCCTGTTCTGGCAACACTAGCAGGAACCAGAGGGAGATACAAAGGCAAAAATGAAGTAACACTACAAATACTAGAACTTTAACTATATCTGGAAGCAAAACTCACAAAAATGGGCCAAGGCCTGTGTGATAAACCTATACAGAATGTCCGTTAAAATGAAAATTTTAAACAAGACCTAGAATCTCCTAACACAATTAACAAACTGTCCAAGATACAATTGTACAAATCATCTGTTATGCCAAGAACCAAAGAAATAATATTTTGAATGAGAAAAGATCATCAAGTCATGGGAACACCAAAATGGATCAGATGTTGGAATTATAAGAATTTTTATATAGCCATCACAAAAGTGATTATACAAGCAAATACAAATTCTCTTGAAGTGAAGAAAAGGAAATCTCAGGAAAAGGAAAGGGATGAAAAATAAATGGAAGCTATAGAATTGAAAAATACAATAATAGACAAGGGGTATCACAATCCACAACTTGAAATTATACTACAAAGTCACTGTGATAAAACCTGCATGGTAATAGCAAAGTAACAGATCTGAGCACCAGTAGAACAGATCAGAAGACCCAGAAACAATTCCAGATACACTGAGTCACCTCATCTTTGACAGAAATCCTCAATGGAGAAAAGATAACCTCTTTCACAAATAGTGCTGGAAAAACTGGGTTTTAACCTGCCAAAGACTAAAGCTAGACCTATCTCTTTACCCATGTACCAAGCTAGAATCAAAGTAGATTAGAGACCTAAATGTTAAAACAGAAAAACTAAACCTATTGGAAAACAGGTTAGGTAAAACTCTTGGAGACATTGGCTTAGAGTAAGACTTTATGAACAAAACCTCTATAGCATGAGAACTAGCAGAAGGGATCAACAAATGGGAACTCATTCTATTAAAAAGCTTCTGCACAGCAACGACAACCACCTGCAGAGCAAAAAGACAACCAACAATATGGGAAAGAATCTTTACCAGCTGTTTATGAGACAAAGGGCTACTATCTAGAAAATATAAAGAGCTTTAAAAAATCAGCCCCCCCAATTTAAAGACCCCATTCAAAAATGGGCATCTGAAATGAACAGATGCTTTTCAGAGGAAGAAATAAGAGCAGCTAAGAAGTATATGAAGAAATGCTCAACATCACCGGTCATTTGAGAGATGCAGATGAAAACGACACTGAGATTTCATCTCATTCTCAAAGAATGGCTGCTATCTCAAAATTAACCAGCAACAAATGTTGGCGAGGCTGTGGAGAAAAAGGAACCCTTCTCCATTGTTCATGGGAGTGTAGTAGACTGCTGCAACTATTGTAGAGATCAGTGTAGAGATTCCACAAAAAACTAGGATTAGAGGTCCCATTTGACCCTGCTATTCCTCTGTTAGGTATATACACAAAAGAATTAAAAGATTCATATCACAGTGACATACATGCACCACCCATGTTTACAGCAGCTCAGTTTGTGATAGCTAAATTTTTGAAACAATTCAAATGCCCATCAACTAGAGACTGGATAAAGAAGATGTGTGTGTGGTTATTTTTTTTTTTAAGTTTTTTGAGACAGGGTCTTGCTTTGTAGTTCAGGCTGGCCCTGAGCTCAGCCTCCAACTCACATCATAGCAATCCTCCTACCTCTGCCTCCCGAGTGCTGGGATTACAGGCGTGAGCCACCATGCCCGGCACTGTGGTATGTGGTACTGGTTGCTGCTGGGCGTGAGTCTCCACACCAAGTATGGTATGTGGTTACCGGGGATCGAACCCGGGTTCTTGCGCTTGCAAGACAGGTGCCGGAACTATTGAGCTAAATCCCCAGCCCGATGTGTTTTTTTTTAAATAAAATGGAGTATTACTCTGCTATACAGATGATAAGTTTGTTTATTTATACTCAAATGGATAAAGCCTGAAGATATGCTGATAAGTAAAATAAATAAGTCGCAGATATGTAAATACCATATCTTTTCTCTTCAGAGAAACTGAAGATGTAAATGAGTACTAGAATGTATGATAGATATTGTAAAATAGAAAATATTCAAAGGAAAAGTAAGTAACAAGGCAAAAGAAAAATATGATGGTTAAAAAAAGAAAACAAAGCTTATCTGTATGGCAGGTTGGGAGGGCTGGATGGTGGGGAGGGGAATGGGAAAAAATGAGAATTAAGTCACATCATATACTGGTACAAATTCTCAATTTGAGTGTGACCATGATGTGTATATAAAATGTACCAATAAACATACAATCTAAATATATATATGTGGAGAAACCAGAAAACACTCAGCATTCATATCATTGATGTCTTAAACGATGAGAAGAAAGACAATGGAGCTTAAGGTGCATGCAAAGAAATAAAGACTGAATCTTAAATTGAACAAAAGATACAGACCTACAGATTCAAGAAGCTGGATGAAACTCGAACAAGATGGACCTAAAAAATCCATGGAAAGACCCCCACAATGAAACTTCTAAAAACTAAAAGACAAAGAAAAACCTTGAATGCAACCAGAGAAAGATGACATATTACTTACAGGGAAGCGATAATTCAAATGAAAGCAGATTTCTCATCTGGAAGCAAAGTAAGTTAGAAGGAAGTGTCATAAGCTTCTTCAAAGGCTGACAGAAAAGAATTACTAATTGTGAGTTCTATATCCAGCAAGTTATCCTTTAGAAATTAAATAAAAAGAAGAACATTCTCAGATGAAGTAAAATCAAAAGAATTCGCCAACAACAAACCTACCCTTAAAAACTTGGTGAAATCTGGGTACAGTGGTCCAAGTTTGTAATCTCAGCACTCAGGAAGCTGAGGCTGGAGGATTGCAGTGTGTATGAGGCCAGTATGGGCTATGTAGTGAGTCCAAGGCCTATTTACACTGTATAGTGAGACCTTGTCTTCAAAAAAAAAAAAAGAAACGAAACGAAACGAAACGAAACAGCAAAATGCTTACATAAAAGGAGTACTTTAGTGGATCATTCTCCAAAATAGATCATGTGCTCATTCATAGAACAGGTTTAAGCAAATATAAAGGAATTGAAGTTATCCCTTGTATATTGTCGGACCATAGCGCCCTGAAATTGGAGCTGGATAGCAAAGGAAAGCCCAGGATCCTCAGAAACACATGGAAACTGAACAACACTCTGCTGACCAACCAATGGGTCATAGAAGAAATTAGAGAAGAAATTGAGCAGTTCTTACAACCAAATGATAACCCCAGTATAACATATAGAAATTTATGGGACATAATGAAAGAAGTTCTACTAGGAAAATTCATAGCAGTGAACGCTTACATCCAGAAAACGGAGCAAGCTCAAATAGACAATTTAATGCTGAACCTCAAGCGACTAGAAAGAGAAGAGCAAAACAAACCCAAAGCTCACACTAGGCAAGAAATTATAAGGATCAGGGCAGAAATTAATGCAATAGAAACCAAGAGAATGGTTCAAAAAAAAATCAATGAATCAAAAAGTTGGTTCTTTGAGAGGATAAACAAAATTGATAGACCCTTAGCCAACTTCATTAAACAAAGAAAGGAACAGGCTCATATTTATGCTATTGGGAATGAGAATGGAGAAATTACTACTGACCCAGAGGAAGTCCAGAGGATAATAAACACCTACTTTGAAAATTTATACTTCAATAAAATGGAAAATGTAGAAGAAATGGATAGATTTCTAGACACATATGAACTCCCTAAGCTGAATAAAGAAGATATAGAAATGTTAAATGTCCCAATAACAATCTGTGAAATTGAAAATGTGATTAAAAACTTGCCAACAAAGAAAAGCCCTGGACCTGAGAGTTTTACTGCTGAATTCTATAAAACTTTTAAAGAAAAGTTAGTGCCTCTACTTCTGAAACTCTTCAATGAAACTGAAAGGGAAGCAGTACTCTCAGACTCACTCCTGGAAGCAACCATTACCCTGATTCCAAAAGCAGAGAAAGACCCAACCAAAAAAGAGAACTACAGGCCAATATCTCTAATGAATATCCATGCAAAAATCCTCAATAAGATCCTGGCAAACAGAATACAGAAAATTATCAAAAAGATTGTACACCCTGACCACATTGGATTCATCCCAGGGATGCAAGGATGGTTCAACATACGTAAATCAATCAATGTTATACACTATATTAACAGGCTTAAGGACAAAAATCTTATGGTCATCTCAATAGATGCAGAAAAAGCGTTTGACAAAGTACAACACCCATTTATGTTCAAAACTCTACAGAAGATCAGAATAGACGGTCTGTATCTCAAACTAATAAAAGCTATCTACAAGAAACCTTCAGCCAGTATCATATTAAATGGTCAAAAATTGAAACCTTTCACACTAAGATCAGGAACAAGACAAGGGTGTCCTCTCTCACCACTTTTGTTCAATATAGTTCTGGAAATACTAGTCATAGCAATTAGGCAAGAGAAAGAAATAAAAGGAATAAAGATTGGAAAAGAAGAAGTTAAATTGTCATTATTTGCTGACGACATGATACTCTATCTAGAGGATCCTAAAAACTCAATTAAAAAACTGCTGGACCTAATCCCAATTTTAGCTGTGTAGCTGGTTACAAGGTCAACATTCAAAAATCAATAGCCTTCATATACACAAACAGCAGATCCACTGAAATAGAAATTGGAGAGTCAGTCCCTTTCACAATAGCACGCCAAAAAATAAAATACCTAGGAATCAATCTAACAAAGGAAGTGAAAGATCTCTACTCTGAAAACTATAGCACTCTGAAAAAGGAGATAGAAGATGATATCAAAAACTGGAAAGACATACCTTGCTCCTGGGTAGGAAGAACCAATATTGTCAAAATGGCTATACTCCCAAAACTACTCTACACATTGAACGCAATCCCGATTCAAATTCCAACAGCATATTTCACAGATCTAGAGAAAAAAAATCCAAACTTTCATCTGGAACCACAAAAGACCTAGAATAGCCAAAGCAATTTTAAGCAACAGGGACATGGTGGGGGGTATCACAACTCCGAACCTGAAAGTATACTATAAAGCCACTGTGATAAAAACTGCGTGGTACTGGCAAAGTAACAGACCCAAGGATCAATGGAGTAGACTAGAAGATCCAGAAACTACTCCAGATATACTGAGCCACCTCATCTTTGACAGAGGAGCCAAAAATCCTCAATGGAGGAAAGATAGCCTCTTTAACAAATGGTGCTGGAAAAACTGGGCTTTAACTTGCCAAAGACTAAAACTAGATCTAACTCTTTCACCATGTACCAAGCTAAAATCAAAGTGGATAAGAGATCTAAATATTAAAACAGACACTCTAAATCTTCTGCAAAACAGGTTAGGTAAAACTCTCGAAGACATTGGCTTAGGGAAAGACTTCATG
>PVIR01028380.1:0-22036 GCA_004026965.1 Petromus typicus | reverse complement strand
GCTACTATCTAGAATATATAAAGAGCTCAAAAAAATCAGCCCACCCAAATTTAATGACCCAATTCAGAAATGGGCATCTGAAATGAACAGATATTTTTCAGAGGAAGAAGTAAGAGCAGCTAAGAAGCATATGAAGAAATGCTCAACATCATTAGTCATTCGAGAGATGCAGATGAAAACAACATTGAGATTTCATCTCACTCCACATAGAATGGCTGCCATTTCAGATTCAGCCAATGGCAAATGTTGGCAAGGCTGCAGAGAAGAAGGAACCCTTCTCCACTGTTGGTGGGACTGTAGACTCGTACAACCCCTGGAGATCAGTTTGGAGATTCCTCAAAAAGCTAGGATTGGAGGTCCCATTTGACCTGGCCATTGCCCTGCTAGGTATATACACACAAGAATTAAAAGACTCATATCACAGTGACATATGTGCACCCTTGTTTATAGTAGCCCAATTTGTGATTGCTACATCTTGGAAACAACCCAAGTGTCCATCAACTGGAGACTGGATAAAAAAGCTGTGGTTCTTCTACAGAATGGAGTATTACTCTGCCATAAAAAATGATAAGTCTGAATCATTTATACTTTTTTTTTTTTTTTTTTAGTTTTTTTGAGACAGGGTCTCGCTTTGTGGTTCAGGCTGGCCCTGAGCTCAACCTCAAACTCACATCACAGCAATCCTCCTGCCTCTGCCTCCCCAGTGCTGGGATTACAGGCGTGAGCCACCACGCCCGGCACTGTGGTGTGTGGTACTAATTGCTGCTAGGGTGAGTCTCCACGCCAAGTATTGTATGTGGTTACCGGCATCGAACCCGGGTCCTTGCGCTTGGAAGACAGGTGCCAGAACCACTGACCTAAATCCCCGGCCCTGAATCATTTATACTTAAATGGACATACCTTGAGGATATCCTCATAAGTGAAATAAATAGGTCACAGATAGGTACATATCACATCTTTTCTCTGGTATGAGAAAATAAAGATGTAAATGAGTCCTAGAATTGTATGTTATATATTGTGAAATAGAAAATGCTCAATGTAAAATAGGGTGAAGGGGGGAAAATGATGAGATTGTAACAAAAAAGGAAACAAATTTTATGTATATGCGGGGGTGGTAGGGTGGGTAGGGCTATGGGAAAAAATGAGAATTAAGTTGTGTCTTATACTTGTATAAATCCCCATTATGGAGTGTAATCATTATGCATATATGTAATGTACCAATAAAGATTTAAAAATTTTTTTAAAAAACACTTTTTTTTTTTGAGGTGCAAGTACTTTTCCAGTAGTTTTATTTCTTTAACATCTTAACAAAAGACAATTCTCCAAAGCTTAAAAAACTTTTGAAAAATACACAGTTTCTTATTATTTACATCATGTGTGTATAGCTTGCGGTATCATAGAAACACAGCAGTGGATGACGTGCACTGACTGTGGAGAGAATAACTCCTGGCCTCTCAGAGCCAAGGCCAACAGACGTTTCCCTCAGCTAATCTGGTACTTGTCATTCTGGTACTGAACGGTTCAGCACCCGAGAGGCCGGGAGACTTCTGAACACTAATTTTAATACTTTCTATTTTGAGTGCTCTGACTCATCTTCAAACTTACATTTTAAACTTCTTTACCATTTTACTTTATCCACAGCTAAACTAACTTTGTTCTCATTATTCTAAATGATCAAGTAGTAACCACACAAACTGCTACTATGTACACAGATTTAAAAATCAAACATAAACATCTACAGCCAAGCTCTGTAGGGTATGTGTAGGATGTGTATTTAATCCCAATAAATTGACTGGTTTTGTGAGCAATCTAATGTCTACTTAGAAGCATCAACTCTTTAGGTTCAAGCTATGTTTTAAAAAACATATAAAAAAAGATTGATAATAACTGGAACAATTTCTTATAAAGTAATCAAGAAACCTAAGATTAAAAATTCTAAATTATAATTTTACTTGTATTTTAAAAATACATTAGAAATTCTGCATATGCCCATGATTGAGCGTCTCTTCAATGCACACTACTTCATTCTGATGACATGGTTTGTTCTGACACGTCCTTGTCAAGCAGACACAAAAAACAGGGAAACTCCTGTAAATTTCTGCGAGCGCCGCCGCCGCCTCCGATGTCGATTGCTTCCTTCCTAACGGTAATGGTGATTTCATCTGTCTTTTATCACCTGAACAGTTTTCCGACCATAATGATAATAACTGTAAGCTGATGCTGCTGTGGTAAAAGCTGTAAAACACCACAGCATCTGAAGATAATGCTGTCAGCATAATTGAAAACTGGAGCTGCCAAAGAAGCTGCCACTAAGATTAACTGGACTGCTGTGTTCACCTTACTGATGAAAGTTGGTTTTAACGTAGCAGTGGCATAGCAAGGATTGAAATACTTAGCTAGCGTTCGCGGTGTTGGGAGAGTTCGGTATCTGACATAAAATACAGCAGCAATCAACATTACATCTCTTGAAATTATCATATAAGTAAGTGGAACTGGAATAAAATCTGCACAGGTCAAGCCAACATACAATACAATGATAAGTATTTTATCAGCAAGTGGATCAAGAGCACTTCCCAAAGCTGATTTCTGACTGGCCCAGTTTCGAGCAATAAATCCATCCAACAAATCAGTCAGTCCAGCTAAAGCAAAAACTCCTAGTGCAACATTAAAATCTTCTTCAATAATCAGATAGCCCAAAACTGGGGCCAAGCCAATCCTTGTCATTGACAACATATTTGGAATTGTCCATGGATTTTCATACGCGCTGGCGGCGCTCGCCTGGCCCCACCCGCTACCCGGGGCTTCCGCCGCGGCGCCGCCTCCTGCCGCGGGGCCCGGGGCCGCCTTCCCTGCGCCCCAGCCGAGCCGCCGCGCGCAGGGCCCCAGCAGGCACAGGCTGAGCGCGGCCGGCCGCAGCCACTCACGCTCCGCCAGGCAGCGGGGCACTGGCTGCAGGAACTCGAGAGCGCGCCCCCGGCCCAACCGCGCCCCCCGCGCCCACGCCGCTGCGCACAGGGCCCCCCACGGGCCGCGCGCCACGCGCCAGGCCAGCATGGCCACGGGACCCCGGCGGCGCGAGCTCAGCAGCGCCGGGTGCCGGCCGGCCGCCTCTCCGCTGAGCGCCCGCGTACCGCAGGAACTTGGCCGCCTCCATCAAAAAAACACTTTTTAACAAAAAACTATTATTATGTGTTCTAAAATCTAAATTCCAACAACAAAAACACTGTGATTAAGTAAAAACAGGAAATAAATACAAAACCCCCCACTTGCACAAATAAGTATTCTTAAGTAAGAATACTTACATAAAATGGTCTGAAAAAATGATTGCGTATAAACACAAAACACACAGCTCTTTAAGAACATAAAAATCTTTTAGCTAGTTCAAGTAAATCAGTTATTGAGCAGTCAAGGATTTTATAGTAATTTAGGTCAAATTCAAAGCTATATTACTCTCCGATTCCTTCTTCATTCTTTCTAATATGATTTTATGAACATAAACATGTATCATGTAGGGAAAAAATAGCAATTTTCAACTTACATTTTCATTTTTCAAGATGAGCTTCAAGATTGCTTCTCTCTGCTTTAGTGCCTAAAACCAGAAAAAATTCCAGTCAGTATTTTTTAAAAGTAAGGATCAATTTGGTTTCCTGCTATCGCTGCTCTTCAAAGCTCCCTGACGATACCTACACGAATACCAAACCTGTGAGAGATCAAAGCAAGGTCTTGATTTGAGACTAATCACCTGTGGTTGTCTTACTAAATGTGGTCTACCTCAAATTCATGATCCTCCCAACCCAACCCAACTCATCATGCAGCTGAGTGTACAATTAGGTGTGCATCACCAGCACAAACCCAAATTACAACTCTGACTCTCTATCATTATTGCTTCATAGAATGACTAGGAAATATTAGCCCTTACTGTTTATTAAATGAATTAAATAAAACTGTGATGTCTTTCCAATAGAGTTCTAACAATCCATTTTTTTCTTCACTTAGCTAATTTGTAAAACCCTCCAACTTCCATAAGATTTTTTGCCAGTTCATCAAAGACATAGCAACAATAAACCTTCAATTCCTCCATGTAGACATACAACTTTCATGTTTAAAAATATTAGTGAACTTCTGTTTACTGTCTAATTTCCCAACAGTGATGCCTCATATTATTACTCCAAAGATCAGAAAGTACATTTAACTTTGACAGACTACCTTATATATACAGTACATATAGATGGTTTTTTAAATTATGGCTGACATCATCATTGTTCCATAACCAATGACAAACTGGTTATGGGTATCAAACCATATAACCTGAAAAACAAAACCAAATTGAGTCTCCATAATGTATTAGGGAAGATAAATTATATGTTATGGGATTACCAATAGTACTTTTTATTATTAAGTATTTTACTTGGAAAAGTGTTTAAGATTAATAATACAATTTGACAATGGAATTAGACAAGAAAAAAATTCCCCTACAACATTTGTATGTAGTCATTAAAACGAGAATGAAATCGAGGTAACACAATTCTAATTTCTGTGTTAACTACACAAAAATTTGCAACAAATCTGATGAAACCTGTTCCAACTTATTTTGATAAAACACAATATATTAAACTGACGACTTCAATAAAGGCTACTTCCCACGGTGCAGCTTGTGTTCCATAACACTGACATCAGAAATCTTCTGTTTTCTACACACAAGGTATCTTGCTAGTACTTGATGTATGCTGCATATCAACAAACCTTAATTGTCTGTTATACTATAAATGAATTACTGATAAAGATTTAAGAATCTTGGTTTCAGATAAACTATCTTCAAAAATGTCCTAAAACCTTGCTTATAAACTGTTCTAAATTCATGAGCAAAGCATACCAAGTTCATCTAAAAGAGACTTTAGTCTACTTTTCTAGCCTCATCTCCATTGTTCTTCCTCGTGGCCTCAACTCCCCCTAAACTCAATGACTAAAATGTGCCTTCACGCTATATTCCCTCTGTTCAATCTGTCAGGAAAGTTTCTCCTGATCTTTCTTGTCTGTCAAGTTCCTACTACTCTTCCAAGCCCAAGTACATTCTGTGAATGCCAAGACTCCACAGACAGTAATTTTTGCCAACATCTTGGCTCTCACAGTTCTTTAAATATTATCTCTGTAAAGCACACTTTTCATTATTCGTCTGCTTTATTACAACACAGAGCTGGAAGGACGAGAGCCACAATTCACTCACTGGGGCCCAGCAAATATCTATCATATAGTAATTACTGCTCATTGAGTATGAATTATGCTAAATAAAATTTATAATCTCCACTATTAAGAAATCTCATTCATTAAGTATGAGTATCCTCAGAAGAAGCACAGGTTGTAGCTATAGCAAATATTTCACCAGGGACATATTGTAGGGATCACAACCATAAACTTTAGAAGACTATGTTTATTGCCACAGCTGATCTAAGTTACAAAATATTAATGGGATAAATGACTTTTAGGCAAAGACTGTAAGTGAAACTAGAAATTTGTATTCCAAAATCTGAAAACAATAACTCCAATCTCTCTGAATGGCTATAATGTAACATGGTGACCATGTGCTCCAACTCCTTCTCTGTTTGTCGTAAATGAGCTCCATAAAATAAAACATTCCCTTCTTAAAAATCACAGATGACTTGTGAAAAAGGCAAATATTTAACAGTCAATAATACAATCAAAACCACCTACAGGCTGATTGATATGGAATCTTGTGGGCATTCTTCTCATTATAGCAGAGTCAAGGTCCTGAGGACGATTAGTAGCTCCCATCACTATGACCTAAACATAGAAAAGACAATACTAGGTATTAAATCTACCAGTAATACTTTGAGGTCATTACTACTAAGACTCAGAAGGTACAGAAAATCAGGTGAGGGCTGGGGATTTAGCTCAGTGCTTCCGGCGCCTGCCTTTACAAGCACAAGGTCCCGAGTTCAGTCCCCAGTAACCACATACAACAATGCTGGGCATGGTGACTCACATCTACCAGCAATCAGTACCGCATACCTTACAAGCACAAGGTCCTGAGTTCAATCCCCAGTAACCACATACAACAATGCTGGGCATGGTGACTCACATCCACCAGCAATCAGTACCGCATACCACAATGCCAGGAGTGGTGGCCCACACCTATAATACCAGCACCCAGGAGGCAGAGGCAGAAGGATAACTGTGAGCTGGAGGCTCACCTGGGCAAATAGTGAGCTCAGGGACAGCCTAAACTACAAAGCGAGACTCTGTCTCAAAACAAAATAGAAAATCAGGTGACTTTTAAACTAAACCTTTTATGAGAAATTTGATTTCATTCTAATATTATTCGGGCTGGGGATTTAGCTCAGTGGTTCCAGCACCTGTCTAATATTATTCAAACAATTATGGGTAAAAATGAAGTTAACACTAAATAAATCAAAAAACAGCAATCTGGAAAGACCACTCCTCCACTTCTAGTAACTAAAATATGTGCCATTCAGTTGCAAATACGTGTGTATGTATGTATGTGTGTGTGTGTGTGTGTGTGTGTGTGTGTATATATATATATATATATATATATATATATATAAAATCTTCATGTATAGTGTTTTATATGTATATATTAATATATCATTTATTTTTATCTAGATTTCATGTCATCTCATTGCACTGCCAGTAATCCAACTTTAAACAAAAACAAGAGAGTTAAGAGCAAGCATCAAAATGTTTGTAGGGGCTGGGTAAGTATGCACTTGCCTAGCATGTTTTAGGACATAAATAAAAAAATCCATTTCTGAAGGATAGCAATACTTTAGTAAAACTTAGTAACTGTATACATATACTATCCAAAACAAAATTCAGTGGTATTATTGGAAATAAGTTGGAAATTGGAAACATTTCTCTAACATTACTTTCCCTAAAGTTTTAAATTTCTGAAGTATTAATTCTAAAGCAAGTTAAATATCTAAATCTTATATTCTACTTCTGTTCTTTATATTTAGTGATATTTAACAGCATCAATATCAAACTACTCAACTGAGTTTGCCACCTAGAGTAAAAATAAATACAAAGTTGAGAAATGTTAATTCCATAAAAATATGCAATTCTGTATTTGACCTGTGATACTAGAATTAAAATATTAATGTTTATCCCTACATCTTTTACTGACTCCCTACAAATTAATACAATTTTAAAAATTTCTATCAAATACAAACAAGCCAGCTAGAAATGCTTAAGTGGATGAACTACAATGAAAAAGGATGAGTATAAGTAAGGATATTTTGATATACTGTTAAAAGAGAAATTCAAAAGTAACATGGAAGTTCATTAAAGACTGGTTATATTCAGTTGCAGAGATCACAGAAGACACAGTGGTTGAAACAATACTTGAAAAAACCTGAAAAATGGACATTTTGAGAAACATTCTACGTTTTTTTTAAAAGCCTAACACAAAGTAAAAAAACCCAAAGAGATGAATGCTAGAAAACTGAAGAATTTAATTTAGCCTAATGTGTTCTAATGAATACATATAATAAAAAGTATCCATGATGAAAAAGCAAGTGATTCAATTTATTTATGGTTTTATTTAAATAAATATTAAGAAATGATTTTAAGAGGAGAAATAGAATCTTTATACATTTATTAGCACTGAGTTCTATTTGATATACATACATTAATTCTATTGAGCTAAATTGAGTTAAAATTCAAAATGCTAAATAACATTAATTTCTTAGTAAACTACAAAAATCAGTGCATCATATAGATAATAATTGTTTTTAAAAATCCTTAAAACATGAAGATAAATTTGTAATGTGAGCTACTTGGAAGACTGAGGCATGAGTATCACAAGTTTGAGAGCAACACAGGCACTTTAGCAAGACTGCCTCAAAATGAAAAGATAAAAAGGAATGGGGGAGTGAAGGACTGTAGGGAAGGCAGGGGAATGGGAAAAAATGAGAATCAAGATGTGTCTTGTACAGATATAAATTCTCGATGTAAAGAATATATAAATATATATAAAACATACCAATAAACTCAATTTTTTTTTTTTTTTTTTTAGGTTTTTGGAGACAGGGTCTCGCTTTGTGGTTCCGGCTGGCCCTTAGCTCAGCCTCAAACTCACATCACAGTCCTCCTGCCTCTGCCTCCCGAGTGCTGGGATTACAGGCGTGAGCCACCACGCCCGGCACTGTGGTATGTGGTACTGGTTGCTGCTGGGTGTGGGTCTCCACACCCAGTATTGTTATGTGGTTACCGGGGAATCGAACCTGGGTCCTTGCGCTTGCGAGACAGGCGCCGGAACCACTGAGCTAACTCCCCAGCCCAATAAACTCAATTTTTAAAAAAGAAAAAGAAAAAGAGATGGGGATGTAACTCAGTGTTAGACTGTTTGCCTAGCATGTGCCAATCCCTGGATTCACTTCTCCGAATTCTATCATGTTCTATTTAAAACAGATATAAATGCATGCCTTAAAACTTTAACTTTTAAAGTTAATAATGCCCTAAAAACATTATTACCTTCTATGTCTCATGTTTTGAAGTTAAGAATGTGTCATTAGTTAGTTTTCCGGTAACATGATGGTTTCATTGGATCACTCACTATTTTTGTTTGCTGCAAGAATATAATGACAAGGAAAACCAGCTAGGGTTCTAATCACAGAAAAGATAATTTTACTACTTGGGAAGCAGAGGCAGGAGGAATGAAAGTTCAAGGCTAGCCTGCGCCATTTTTTTCAGACCCTGTTTCATTAAAGATAAAAACGGTGCATGGAAGAAATGGGGAAATAGCTCAATACTGTCTAGGCTAGACTCCTAGCACTAAAAAAAAGTAATTTTAGAGAATAAATAATTTTAGAGAATAAATATGTAAGTATTTGTAAATATGTAAGTCATGTGTAAGTTCTTTAAATACCATTGTTCAGGAAGATAATTAGTTTTCTGACAACCTATAAATAACCATTGATAAGTTCCACATATTTACAAAATTATCAGAATCAATTTTTAATAGAAAATGTTTCTGTTAATGCTGCCTAAATTTACACTGTGCTTTCTTCTCTGAACATTCAATAAAGCTAAACTCTTTCTCACTCACAATAAAACTATACTTTCATAAAAGGGATGTAGGAGGAGGTCATGTGGCTTCATTTTCTTGAGAATCTCATAGTTCAGACTTTTGATTTATGGTAATATAAACTTCAAAATGAAAATTAAGTCGTGTCATATACTGGTACAAATTCTCAATGTGAGTGTGATCATGATATGTATATATAATGTACCAATAAAGATTCAAAATTTAAAAAAAAAACTGTTGACAAAAAAACATTTAAAAATAATGAAGTATCTAAGGAACTCAAATTAATCTACTCATCCGCAAATGAAGGGATGAGGGGGAGACCTGTTGTAAAGCCTAAATATAGAAAGGTAGTGGGGGTAGAAACTGACTACATGCCACATGGACATGCGCTGATCTCAGAAGGGAGGGTATGTGCTAAATACCTTACAGGTCATCAGGGAGCCTGAAGAGCAGCATTCTACATGAAGTGATGCCTCATAAGGTAGTGTTCACTGGGAGGTGCTGAAATGTGAAATGAAAGCCCATTCAGGGGGCACAGGCAGCCCTTAAAGGGTGGGGACCATGTTCATACAAAACTCTTGACATTTAACATCCATAAACACCCAACACAGATGGTTCTGGGACCTGAATTTACCTCTCTGTGTTGGGAAAACATAATCTGGCAGAAGGCAAATACAAATTTCCTTAGCATAACAAACTTCTAAAATAAGAAACAAAGAATTCATAAAGTCCTACCAAATGTAAGTCTTTCATTAAATCACAAAAACACACACTATAAACTCAAACAACAAATACTGTACGTATCAAAAGTCACATTAGAATTATTGATTATAAACTATAAAATTTGTATGTTAGCATTTTAAAGGAATCAAATCAAGTAGTATTTTTTTTTTTAAGTTTTTTGACACAAGGTCTTAGTTCAGGCTGGTCCTGAACTTATCCTTGAACTCACAGCAATCCTCCTGCCTCTGCCTCCTGAGTGCTGGGATTATAGGTGTGAGGCACCATGCACTGTGGTATGATTGCTGGTACTGATTGCTGATGGGTGAGTCACCATGTCTGTGGTTACTGGGGACTGAACTCTGGTCCTTGCACTTGCAAGGCAGGAGCTGGAACCACTGAGCTAAATTCCTAGCCCTAAATGAAGAATTTTTAAAAGATCACACACAGCAAATCATGTACTAAATATTTATTAGGCACCTTTATAAACACTTCAGTTAGACTAACTCTTTCCAATTATTCTCAAGTGGCTAGTATTCTTCCTTTTTTATAGGTATTAGTTCTTCTACACAGTAATTACAAAACATGGCTAAGGTGGCCTCAACACAGCTCGTTAATGTCAGGACTCCTCTGGTTTTCTAATCAATTAAAAATGCAAGTAAACAGCAAGTGTCTGTCAAATGGATCAGGTAGACTTGAAAAGCCATCTAAAAGAATTGCTAGAACTACAAAATAACTGCAATAAGTACTTCAATGTTTCCAGTAAACATAAGAGATCCAAAAGAACACAGAATTATCAAACTGAAAAAAAAAAAAAAGCTAAAAAAGCATATCTAGAACACAGTACAAAGAAACACAAACTATGCAAGAAAAATTATAAGACACAGAATATGAATAAGGTCCTTCATATACCCACAGGAAATAACATATAAAGAATGAAAGAACACAAACTAAATAAAAATGGCTGAATTATGTATTAAATAGTGATGAAAGGGCTGGGGATATAGCATGTACAGGGCTTTGGATGTTTACAGAGCAAAAATAAAAAAGATTAAAAATATCTTCCAAGGTTAAAACAAGACAACACTAACATTTTCATGTGCCTCATAAAAAAAATGCAAAGCAGTTTTAGGGCTTGTATTTCCAGCAATATGGCAGCAAAACAAACATGCCAAATCAATATTAAATTTTCTTTCAAAATATATCAAAGAGCTGGTAGCAAAGTATGAAACACATGGAAGTTTAATCAGTAAAAATGAGAATCCAAAGAGGAAAACTGAAAAATAAAATTGGCTTTCACTTTGGGAACATCATAAGAGAACTTAGATGTGGTTTTCATAACTTTGTAGGGGCAGAACCAAAACTACAACAGAAGATTGTCTTGCATAAAAGTGGAATCCTAAAGAAAGGCAGATATCTAACAGACACAGTAAAATGAAAATAAAATAGGAAACATAAAGACTGAGAGTAAGGATGGTAAAGACATGCTAAGAGTCAAAGGAAAAGAAAATCAGAGAGAAAGAAATCACATACAGAACACCTACAGAGACTAGTCACTTCCTCTTCCTTGGCATAGCAGTTCTTAAAATTAGGACAGGCCTGACTCTGGTTTTCTGTCTTTCACCGCATCTGTTATAAGTACACAGGCAATCTATTAGTGTTTTGTTAAACATGAAGCCCTCAAAATGGATGATTTGTACAAACTATATTCCTTTGGATCTTCATCAATTAATGACAAATATAAAAATTGTGAAAAAGAACTTTATACAAAAGTGTAAGCATCCCACTAAATTTTGTACTAGTAAAAACAACACAAGTTTGGGCCAACACAAGTTTTGCTGAGATACCTGGCAACTGTGATCAGTATCCAATCCATCCCAGAGACTCATAAACTGTGCTTTCATCATGGCTGTAGCTTCATGGTCAGAGCTTGAACGGTTTCGTAGAAAGGAGTCTAAAAGGAAAGGTCCTTTACTTAAAAATTTATGATTTATTTATCCTGTTTATAATCTGAATCATTTTTTTAAAAAGCTTAGAATTTGACAAAAGATTACAAGAAAAAGGGTTAATTATCCCTTTTAGACATCATAATCCTAGCACATTACAGAGCAAATTAAAACATACGCAATTCATAATTTTCATTTTGTTTCTAAAAACACATTCATGTTAATATATAAAAAAGAAATAAAGGGTCTGGCACTAAGAGGCTGGAAAAGGGTAAAGTAGCAATCTTGGAGAAAAGCCTGTGTGCTTTATCCCTACTTTTCCTGTTTACTTAACGCTATGTTCTTAAATATGGATTCACATTCCTTTTCCTTGTACACTTGGTTGGTGATAAAAATTATATGGGAAACTGTCTATAGGAAAATACACAGGACAAAAATAGTTTAAAACGTACATGCTAGCCCAACACAGTGATGCACGTCTATAATTGCAACTACATGGAAGACTGAGACAGGAGAGTCATAAGTTTGAGGCCAATCTGGACACAAACTATCCCAAAGTAGAAGAGAAAGGCCTGGATATGTAGCTCAGCACTCTTTGGGTTCAATTCTCAGTTCTTTATCACAAAAAAAAAAAAATAAAATAAAATAAAAAAAGCCCCATGTTATTAGCCTGCCTGCATGTATTTGCAAGTTAAACACGAGGAAGTGGAAATTACACCTGTAGTGAAATAACACCAAAATGCTAAGACTAATTCGTTTCTCTCTCAGGAACTGACTTGGGCATTTTAACATCTCTTTTATACTATGTTTTGTTTTCCAAATTAGCTACAGTTAATAGAAAAAGAAAGACACAGTCCTTTTAGAACATGAAAAGACTGAAAGTTGTTAATATCTTAAGTTAAAATAAAGATAGTAAAAATAAAATTTGTGATTTCTAGTATAAACTTATTTAAATTTTCTTTTTTAAAGTTTTTTTTTTTTTTTTTTTTTTTTTTGAGATAGAGTCTTCTTTTGTGGTTCAGGCTGGCCCTGACCTATGTGGCCCAGGCCTCGTACTCAGCAGTTCTTCCTGCCAATGCCTCCTGAGTGCTAGGATTACAGGCATGAGCCACCATGCCTGGTACTGTCATATGTGGTACTGGGGATTGAACTAGGGGACCTTGTGCTTGCCAGGCAGACACTGGAGCCACTGAGTTAAATCCTCCGTCCCATATAATCATTATTTTCTGTAGTTTGTTTATGCCTCTAAATCACTAATATTTCTAAGTAACTGTCATATTTCAGCATTAAAACTAAAACTCAAAGTTTGCCAAATGCAGTACATATCCAAGTGACATAAAAATGTTCTGCTATGTGTTAGGTCCAAGATTCAATAAACCATTTTTCACAAAGTAATCCCAGAAAAAGCATAATACCAAAGCATACTAGGCCTGCAACAGCAAGTATATATCGTATGGGGCTAAGGATTTAGTTCAGTGGGTCTGGCGCCTGTCTTGCAAGCGCAAGGGCCCAGGTTTGATCCCCGGTAACCACATACAGCAATGTCAAGTATAATAACTCATGCCCACCAGCAATCAGTACCACAGACCACAGTGCCAGATGTGGTGGCTCGTGCCTGTAATCCTAGCACTCAGGAGGCAGAGGCAGAAGGACTGCTGAGTTTGAGGTTGAGTTCAGGACCAGCCTGAACTACAAAGCGAGACCCTGTCTCAAAAAACTAAAAAATAAAGTGTGTGTGTGTATGTGTGTGTATACATATACATATGTGTGTGTGTGTGTGTGTGTGTGTATATACATACATATATACATATAGTGTATATTCTTCTATGCTCCAATTTTATACAGTATGTCCTACTGTTGAACTATAACTCAGACTAAGCATAGCTCTACATATGATTTGGCTGCTATGCTCCTAGGTAGTCAGTTGAGTTCCAAACTTCTGATCATGCAAAAATCTAAACATTAAGGTTATTGGCAGTTTTACTCATAATTGCCTAAAACAAGATATCCTTCAATATATGAATGGATTTGGGTATACACATTATTATTCAGCAACAGAAAGAAATGAGTAGTCAACTCATGGAAAGATACAGAGAAACCTTAAATGATCCCACTAAATGACAAGGCTAGTTTGAAAAAAAACTATAGACCGCATGATTTCAACACCATTCTGGAAAAGGCAAAACAATAAAGATAGTAAAATGACTAGCAGCTGCTAAGAGTTTGGAAGTTAGGAGAGAAGCAATGAATAGGTAAAGGACAGGATTGTGGGGCAGATAAACTGTTTCCTATGATACTTCGACAGTACACAGTGGACTTTTAAGTATTTGCCAATCTTACTGAACTGACTGTACTATACAAAGAATGAACCACAAGGTTAAAGTGTGGACTTAATAATTACAATAATGGTGGAGCCGGGGAGTTAGCTCAGTGGTTCTGGCGCCTGTCTTACAAACGCAAAGACCTGGGTTCGATCCCCGGTAACCACGTATAATACTGGGTGTGGAGACTCACCCCAGCAGCAATCAGTACCATATACCACAGTGCCAGGCATGGTGGCTCACGCCTATAATCCCAGCACTCGGGAGGCAGAGGCAGGAGGATTGCTGTGATGTGAGTTTGAGGCTGAGCTCAGGGCCAGCCTGAACTACAAAGCAAAACCCTGTCTCAAAAAAAAAAAAAAACCTAAAAAAAATAAATAAATAAATAATAATAATAATAATAATAATAATAATTACAATAACGGTTCATTAACTGCAACAAATGAGTCATATAAATAAAAAGGGGAAATTCTGTGTGTACGAGAATTCTAATTTCTGCTCTGTTCTACAAAATGCAAATTGTTCTAAAAAGTATCTATCACTTTCAAAAACATAGTTAATAAAGATCTGACACCAGGAAATTAAAACAAATCCTAGAGCTGGGGGGGTAAAGGAACTGAATATAAAGGTCAGGGAGACTCTGAGGTGCTTCTGCCACTGAGTATGCAAGTGTACATACATGGTGCTGAAAGGTTCTGCCTTCTTATTAATATTCACACACAGACCGAAGCCAAGATGCTTAGAAGAACACTCAAGAAAGTGTAGACAAGAAAAAAAATCTATTCACCACTGTGAGTATATTATAGGCAAGCTCATCTTCTCTACATTCTAAGAGGAAATATTTCTCCAGACATAAAAAAGCAGGACTATGCAGGAGTGGGGTCTCTCTTTCACAAGTATGAGGTCTGTTACATGTCCTCCCAAAGACTCACATGGGTGGCTTTTCAAAGGTGGCTAAATCTAGAGTCCACGATGCTAGGATTAAGGATGTGATACTGGGAATGATTCGTGGTGTGATCTAAGGATAAATGGGGGCTCACCCTGAGTGTGAGTCCTACCTGATAGAAGACAAAGGACAGAAAGAAGGCTGCTGTCACTGTTTGCTGCCTCGTTCCTATCCTGCTTTGCCGTGGACTGTTTCTCCTCTGCAGTGTCCACTATCATGCTACCCTTTACCCTTCCTTAGAGCCAGCCAGCTATGAAATGAAACATTTATAAACTGTGAGCTTCAATAAACTTTTCCTCTTTTAACTTTGGGTGTTGAGTATTCTGTCTTAGCAACAAGAAAAATAATGAAGGCAAAGTCTAAATTTGTACTACCATTTAATCTAGGAGCATCTGTACTGAAAATTTATCATAAAAATTGCTCCTGTGCAAAAAGATTCTGAAGCACAAGACAGGAAAAACACTTTCAGTCTTTTTGAATAACTTAGAATTCTCGATAAAAGTGAGCCTAAAGTCATTTAATGTTAGCCCAGTATGCCGCCACATGCCTATAATTCCAGCACGTGGAAGCCTGAGTCAAGAGGATCAACATAAATTAAGAGGGCAACTTTGGCTACATAGTGAATTCAAGGCATGGCTGAACCACACAGTGAGACCTTGGCTCAAAAAGCTAAAAAAGACACACAAAAAAATAATCCAAAGCTATAAAAGACTTAAGGCTTTTGAAACCATTATGACTTCAGTATATATCCTACTGAAGTGAACACATGGAAATCACTACAAAAAAGAATCCACAACATAAAGGAGAATTAGAATTTCGAAAAACAGAGCAATCTTAAAACCATTAATGTTTAAAATTCTAAACATACAAATTATGTTTGTATGTTTAGAATTCTAATACAAAAGCAAACTACAGTGAGAAAAGGGTAAATCTGAAAAAGAACTGATTAGACTTCTAATCTAGAAGTTCAAATATAATCAAGAGTATGCAAAACACATGGTTGAGATATTAAATACAGCCCAAGGAAGAATTGCCTTTTATAACCTATTCAATATCTGGGTGATTGTTCAACAAGAAATTTAAAAGCCTGACCATTACACTTTAATGTTAAAGAAAAAAATTCTAATTAAGTTATAATATGCTATTTCATTCTCAGGATGTCAAAACGTAAAAACCAAAACCGGACATCTGAGAAATGATAAAATGTGAGAGAAAACTATATGTAAGAACTATAGAAATGATACAAAATTAAATAAATAGGTGACAAAAATTTTTAATGCAAGAAATGCAACATTCAAAGAAAACTGAGAAAATTTTCCATAATTACAGTACTGAAAGCTATAAATTCTCAGTTTAGAAACCATCATAAGATGGCAGGATTAACAGAAATGCAGACATAAAAATCATATTCAAAATAGCAGAAAGACATAAAAATCTAATAGTAACTAAGAAGAAAAGATATATTGGTTGCTTTAGAAACATTGGCCACTAAGAAGAATTTTTTTTAAAAAGATTGGAAGACAACTTCATAATGTTAGGGGAAAATAATTCTGTATCATTTAATAGATAATGACAGAAAGAATTTACTCTTTACAACCTTGTGTGAGCTAAGTGTGGTGGGCGATGCCTGCAATCCCAGCATTTAGGAGCCTGAGGCAGGTGGATCCTTGGGAGTTTGAGGTCAGCCTGGGCTACAAAGTGAGTTCAAGGCCAGCCTAAACTGCACAGCAAAATTCTGTCTCAAAAAGACCAAACAAACAAACAAACAAAAACCCCAAAACAATGTAACCTCCACTGAAAAACATTTAAAAGACTTCAGTTTAAAAAAAAAAAGGTAATAAACGAAACAAAGCTTATGTATGGGGGGGGGGGTTTGCAGGGTGGTTAGGGGAATGGGAAAAAAATGAGAAACAAGTAATGTCATATACTGGTACAAATTGTCAATGTTGAGTGTGATCATGATATATATCAAAAGCACCTATTTCACAATAAAAGAAAAGCAGATATAAAAAACTTTACTTAAAAAAAATTCAGAACAGGTTAATGTAGTTATTTGAATAAGGAATGCCAGTGTAAAGGACAACTAATATACAAGGATTTAAGAAAATAAACTACTGGAATTAGTAGTATATAAGAGTTCTAAGAGTCTTGAATTATTTGGGAGGAGGATAGAGATGTTTTTCAGGTTCAGAACTTTAAGACAAGTAGGTATACCAAATGTTTCACTGGAAGAAAAAGAAAATGTAACTTTTTTTTTTTTTTTGCAATTAACAATTTTATTTGACATTCAATACAATATTTCATTCCATCAGCAGACTTCTGAAGAAAGCTTGGCAGATGTTACTGATAAAGTTACTGAGCCTCAGCATAGTTTCAATATAAATACTGGAGGTCAAATTCTGAGATATTATGTATTCTTCTAAGCCTCAGAGCTGTACTAAATTAAATGTTGTATAATTCCTTACAAGACATTATCTAATCAGCAACTGCATAAGTTCATAAATAATGTAGCACATGAAAAGATGGAAAATGCTTCACTTTCAGGCTGTCATTATGATGTATTTCTGTAGATGGAGTGTGTGTGGACAGCTAATCAATACAGTTAGACTGAGTACACAACAAGTTTCACAGCACATGGATGGCTAGTAACAAATACTAATGTGTCTTCTAAAAGCTAAACAATGGTTGTCATTTTTTTAAAGATTAAAATACCATAAATATAAACTGAGTACTTCCTAAAAGCTAAATTAGTCACATAGTCAGATCACATTACACACATAAGTCAAAACTAGAGATCAGTGTTCCTACTGCAATGTAACAAATAAAGAAATAACTCTGAGAAAGAAAATGAAACTTCTATACTTGTATGGGAGAAATGGGAAAAATTTTAAAATCCATCAGACTGAAAAATAAAAGGAACAAAATTTTTGTAAAATTTTGAATATATCAGCCATCATAATAAAGGCAAATTAAAGTATACTTCCCAGGCTGGGGATCTGGCTCACTGGTTCTGGTATCTTCCTGGCAAGTACAAGGTCCCAAGTTTGTTCCTTGGTACCACATACCACAATGCTGGGTGTGGTGTCTCACACCTGTAATCCCAGCACTTGGGAGGCAGAGGCAGGAAGAATGCCTTGAGTTCAAGGCTAGCCTGGACTACATGAGTTCGGGGCCAGCCTGAACTATAAAGCAAGACCCTGTCTTAAAAAACAAAACAGTATACTTCTCAGTTACACATAAGTCAGATTTTTAAAAATCCAGCTGTGTTCTTTAAGATGCACATCAAGAATAAATGAAAGCAAGGCTGAGTTCAGGACCTATCTGAACTACAAAGGTGAGACCCTGTCTCAAAAATAAATAAATAAATAAATAAATAAATAAAAAGAAAGAAAACAGTTGAAAGGATAAATTGATAAGATAAAAAGGCAATTAAGTAATCAAATCTATATACCACATATTTTCAGTTTCATATACATAAAACACACACATGTATACATACATATACACACAGTCTCTCTATATATACACATACAGTAACAGAAACACAACAAAAGTATCAACAATCCATAAAGTATAGGTTACTAGTATAAAAGTTGTGACAAGTAAAAAAGGATGATTAGTTCTATAAACTAGTGGTTCTAATGAAAGAGAATGAAATTAGATTCACACCTCACACTATGTAAGTTTGTAAAAGAAAGTATTTATGGGGATGATAAAGGAATTTGTAAACCTAGGGCCAGGGATGGAACTCAGTGGTTCCAGCTGTCTGTCTTGCAAGTACAAGGTCCCGAGTTCAATTCAATCCCTAGTAACCACATACCACAATGACAGGTGTGGTGACTCATGCCCATCAGCAATCAGTACCACATACCACAATGCTGGGTGTGGTGTCTCACACCTGTAATCCCAAAACTCAGGAGGCAGAGGCAGGAGGATTGCTGTGAGTTTGAGACTAACCTGAACTACATAGACAGCTTAGGGCCAGCCTGAATTACAAAGTGAGACCCTATCTCAAAAAAAACAACAAAAACAAAAACCAAACTGATATAAAAAGCATAAATTGCAGAGGAAAAATATTGATAAAGGTAACTACATTCAATTTTAAATCACTGTAAAAAGAAGCTGTCATAAACAAAAAGATAAACCAGTCTAGAAAATACATGTAATATTAACAAAGAATTATTATGAAAAATATAAATTACCCAAAGAAAAATGGGTAACTTACAAACAAGGAAATTCAAATAGCTGAGCAAAATATTAACATAGCCAAATTTAATAGAAGCAAGAAAATATAAATTAAAACAATCATGAAATGATTCAGAGCTTTCAAACTCATAAAAATTAACAGTAACATATGAAAAAATAAATCTCAGAGCACATGTAGCACAACAAACTACACACTAGTGGGAGTGTATAGGTAATTAGTAATCCAAAGGAAGTTGATAAAGTTCAACCTCTAGGGAAAAAATGTGCACGGAATGTATGCCATGCATACTATTTACTTATTAAGGGAAATATGAAAACAGAAAAAAAAAATGCCCATCTGTCAAGTAAGAGAATGAACAGAGGGTGGTTTGTTCTATAGCACAAAAATTATACATGATATACTGTGATACTAATTACACCTTTTAATGGTAGGAACTACTCTGGTTATCTAAAAATTATCTTTAAAATGGCTTTTTACAATGTTGAATGTGATCATAATGTATATATAAAATGTACCAATAAAATCAATTTTAAAAATGTCTTTTTAAAGTGTTGGCATAGAAAACATACCTATTTCATCTATAAAGATAATGGAAGGCTGTAACTTTATGGCAAGAGAGAAAACAGCAGCAGCCAATTTCTGAGATTCTCCATACCACTTATCAGTCAGTGTTGAAGGCTGAAGGTTGATAAATCGACAGCCAGCTTCTTTGGCTGTGGCCTTGGCAATCAATGTTTTACCACAGCCTGGAGGCCCATAGAGAAGAACACCTAGAAATCAATGTTAATTTATTATTATCTTTAAGAAAATTAGATGTTTAAGTAAAAAATATTAATTCTGCCCATATTAAAACACTCTCCATATTTATTTATTAAATCTATCTATAGTAGCAAAGATAACAGCAAGCAAGTTGCCATGTTCTGAACTATCACTGCCAGCATGTATTTGGAGATTAAAACATCCTTGCATCTTCTTTGTTCAGGAAAAGGTCCAGTTTGGGATGTTAAAACATTATCATCACATTCATACCATTCTGTCAGTGACTGACAGTATTAAGTCATCTAGTATCTTCCACCTTCACAAGCTGAGAGCCCAAAGTACCTTGATAATATCTAAAAGGTAGTAGTAAGTAACTTCAAAATAGACAGTGATAAACACCATTTTGCCTTTGTTCTAGTCAAAAGGACATGTACCTTTTTCCAAAGGGATAATGACCTTTTCCTAAAAGAAATATCAATAGAAATTATCTGTCACTCTTGTTTTAATTTCCAAATTAACTTGTGTTATTAGCCTACAGTTGCCACTGACAGCAATTTGCTGCTAAATACAACTTAAGGTAATGCATTCAACATGTAAGAGATCTAGATAGGTTAGCGTCTTAAACATTTTCAAAACCGTCACTCTCAGCTGAGTCACATTTTCTAAAATAACTATACTAAAATTACTAGCTTGTTTATAAAGAATCTACATAGTTCTGATGAAATTTTTCTTTTTTCCTGGGCAGTACTAGAGATTAAACTCATGGCCTTCACATTGAGTTACATCCCCAAGTATAGATATCTACACCCCCATTATATATCTATATATAATATCTATCTCTATATGTATTTTTTATATTACATATATCTATTTATATATATCTTTATATATATGTATATATATATACACACACACACACACACACACCCATTATATATGTAGATAGATAGATAGATATAGATAGATATAGATATTTATATGTATTTTGTTGTTGTTATTGTCATTGTTTTATTTTTTGAGACCCAGTCTTTATAGTTCAGGCTTGCCCTGAACCCACTATGTATGCAGACTGGCCTTGGACTTGTAGATATCCTCTTGCCTCAGCCTCCCGAGTCCTGGGATTACAGGTGTGTGTTACCATGCCCAGCTGCCTTTTTTATTTTGGGACAAAGTCACACTAAGTTGTGATATTGTCCTGTGTAGACTTGAATCTGTGATTCCCCTGGCTGAGATTCCCAGAATGAGGGAATTACACATGTGCGCCACCATGCCCAATTTGTAGATTCCTTAAAATATTCTTCTTATGTAGCAATCATAGAATGATAGTACCTGTAGATGGCATGATGGGGTTACTGAGGAACCTAAAATGTTCCTGATATTAAAAATTAAATTAAAAATAAGGAAAATATTTTGTATAAATGATCCAAAATAAAGTCAATTATTTTTAAAATGAAAAACTCTAGTTTCTGTATTTTTTTTTTTTTTTTTTTTGGTTTTTTTGAGACAAGGTCTTGCTTTGTAGTTCAGGCTAGTCCTGAACTCAGCCTCAAACACAGAAATCCTCTTGTCTTTGCCTCCCAACTGCTGGGATTACATGCGTGAGCCACCACGCCAGTGTGGTACTGACTGCTGGTGCGCGTGATTCACCATGCCCAGCATTATTTTATGTGGTTACCCAGGATGAATACGGGCGTTTATACTTGCAAGGCAGGTGCCAGAACCACTGGGCTAAATCTTCAGCCCAATTTACCAATTTTTTCATATAAAGAATTTCAAGATAATGTTCAAACTTGTATTTAGTGAACACAGATTTTCCAATTGGTATTAATTCTTTTTTTTTTTTTTAGGTTTTTGGAGACAGGGTCTCGCTTTGTGGTTCAGGCTGGCCCTGAGCTCAGCCTCAAACTCACATCACAATCCTCCTGCCTCTGCCTCCCGAGTGCTGGGATTATAGGCGTGAGCCACCACACCCGGCACTGTGGTATGTGGTACTGGTTGCTGCTGGGTGTGGGTCTCCACACCCAGTATTGTTATGTGGTTACCGGGGAATCGAACCTGGGTCCTTGCGCTTGC